>PVHP010039720.1:15000-16214 GCA_004024765.1 Zapus hudsonius | reverse complement strand
ACTTAAGAGTTGAGTTGAACATATTGTGTTATATCTTGAATGATTATTAGTTTGTGGGGGTCAGGGGCGGACTGTCATGGTTTGATACAGGTGTCCCCCACAAACAATTGAATGTGTTCTGATAGATCGATCCTCAGCTGATGGCAGTTTGGGTTTTACAACCTTGATGAAGCTGTGTTGTCAGGGGCGGGCTTATTGGGTTATAAGCCAGCTTCCCCTTGCCAGAGTTTAGCACACCTTCCTGCCTCTGTTTGCAGTGCTGTGGCAGAGGTGATGTCCAGCCCTCTGCTCATGCCATAGTTTTTCCCTGCCAGAATGGAGTCTCCCCTCGAGTCCGTAAGCCAAATAAACCCATTCCTCTACAAGCCGCTTTTGCTTGGGTTCTTTCTGGGCAGCAACTAGAAAGCTGACTGCAACACTCTCTCTGCTTCCTGGCAGGCATGATGTGCCACATCCCCTCAGACATGCTGACCTGAATGTTAGAAGTCATGATCTCTTATCTATTGCTCCTTTTTTGCCATGGCACTGAAAAGTTTAACAGTAAATGTATGCATTTGAAAGATAAAGAAGGCATATATTAGGTTCCAGTGATTCAAATAAAAACTTCTCCTTTGTGAAAAAAATTCTTTATTTGCGATATAGACACAGAGAGTCAGTATGGGCATGCCAGGACCTCCTGCCACTGTAAACAAACTCCAGATGCATGAACATCTATGTTGTCCATGGGTTCTGGAGAATCAAACCCAGGCTAGTAAGCTTTGCAAGCATGTACCTTTAACCACTGAGGAATCCCACCAGCCATTGAGCATAACTTCTATTGGACCCATTACCGTGTCTCTGTGTATACATAGTGTGTGCAGATGTTTATGTTTGTTCACATGTATAATCATGATTGTGCACAGGCCCAAGGACAACTTCAGGTGCCATTATCAGGAATTATGTCTACCTTTTCTTGAGACAGGGCCTGGAGCTCATCAAGTGGGCTATAATTTCTGGCCAGTGTGCCCCAAGGGTCTACCTCTGTCTGCTCCCAACCTGCTGAGATTTCAAGCACACACCACCACACCCAAAGTGAGTTCTTGGGACCAAACTAAAGTTTTAATGTTCTGCAGTAAGTACTTTACTGACTTTATAACATGTCATGTATGAATTAAAGACTTCTTACAGGTCCCATGTTGGGGCAGAACAGTGGGCAGTGAAATCTATCATATACT
>PVHP010039720.1:0-10000 GCA_004024765.1 Zapus hudsonius | reverse complement strand
TTCCTGGCAAGAGATGTGCCACCCCAGACCTACCGTGGAGCATCCATATGGAACCCTGCAGGCAGTGATGGGATAAGCAAGAGACCTACAAACACAGCCAATCGGTCAACCCAGGATGAACCAGCACCAAAGATTTTAAACACAACCTCAAGCAGAAGTACAGAGGCTCCTAAGGCCTCAACAACAAAGCAGCCTTAATACCCACCATGACCCAGGGAACTGAGTGGAAGAGGGGGCGGAAAGATTGTAAGAGTCATGGTGGGAGAGAATATCCAGAGACATTGCCCACTTCAGTAACAACATGCAAAAGGGGGTGGAATCGGGTTAACTCCTAGGCAGTTCACAACCCCCTACCCCATGGACTGATCCAGACTGCCTATGGAGCAGGATATCCAACTGACCCGGGACAGGGAAGAGGGAAATAGGGGAAGTGGAGACATCAACGCATTATTCCCTTATTAAGTGTATCTAATTATGGATAAATAAAAATTAAAAATAGATGAAATAATAAAAATGTATGCAAGGCATGTTTTATTTTAAAATGCAGCTTTAGTAAAACAACATTTGACATCTCAATTTTGTGCTCATTTTGATTAAATGGGTGCTGACTATGGGAAACAGCATGCAAAATTGGTAACCATATGACATATCCTGTTTAAATTATTTTTAGTTTAATAATGAGATTTTGTAGAAGCAGGTAAATAATTCCTTTTGAAAACTCCATGTTTCCAAGTGATGGTATTTTCAAAGTTGAAGGTTTAGGCTCCTCAGCAGTGCTTCTCATGAAGATCAAATAGGACATAAGTTAGTTCAGGGCGAAATTTGTCAATGTATATGTGCTGTCTAATTTGTATCTTTTCAGGGCTGGGGATGGAACCTAGCGTCTTGTATATATGAGGCAAACAGTCTGCTACTGGCAGCTTTTTGGAGGCATTTCTGGGTTCCCCACATAGGAATATACTACTGACATCTGGTGGGCAAAGATGAGAGATGTACCTAAAATTGCTAGATTGCTCAGGATAATTGTTCCTCATCCTGAAGGTATGACCCAGACCCCACTCCCATGTGAAAAGTGCTAAAGTGAACTGGACTTATAGCTCACTGTTAGAGCAGTAACTCCATAATAACAATAAGTAAATGTGATTATAATAACAAATGCCCAACTATTATATAGGGTTACACAAAAATTTTTGTTCACCCATTTAGTTTTATTGTAAGAAAGCAACCTGTATATATTGTTTTAAGTTGGGAACTTTATCTAATGTTTAGTCATGTTCCTATTGGATTATACTCTTATGTTACCTCTCCCCTGCCCTCATTCCACTGAGGGCCCTCTTCAGTGTGGTTATCTGTGTTTACTGTAGAGTCACAAATGTACCAGTTGGTTTTTGTTGGGCGAAAAATTTCTCAAAATACACCTTACCATCACGTGGCTCTTATATTCTTTCTGTTCCCTCTTCCACAGTGTTTCTTGAGCCTTGGAGACCATGTTTTAAGTCTCCTTTAGTGATGAGCTCTCATCAGCCTCTGATTTTTTTTGTTTGATGAGCTTTGGATCTTCTCGGTGTCTGCTGTCTTGGTTCTGGAAGAGGTTTTTGGGCCAGCTGTGTGACCAGTATTCCTATTTAATCCACAGCTTTCTGTGCCTGGGCAGATGAGATCAAGAACTCATGTCATGGTGGACAGTTGGCTTTCTTTTCTTGTCATGGTGATGGGTCTTGGGTCTCTCTGGTATTTGCTTGACATCTGTAAAAAGCAGGTTCTCTAGCCAAGAGTGAGAAATGCTTAAAATTGAACATCACCTGTCCTTTTCAGTGAAAACAAACAAACAAACAAAAGAGAAATTTAAAAAAAACAGACACAATAGATGCTGGCAAGGATGTGTGGAAAAGGGATCCTTATTCGCTGCTGGTGAGAATGCAAACTTGTACACCCACTATGGAAAGCAGTGTGGAGGTTCCTGAACAGAATGTATATACAGCTACCTGTGGACACAGCTATTCCTCTACTGGGAATCTGCCCCCAAGTTTCCTCACCAAAGCAAGAGATATTTGATCAACCATGTTTATCGCAGCTCAATTCATAATAGCAAAGAATTGGAATCAACCCAAATGCCCATCACTGGATGAATGGATATAAAAATTGTCATACATATACACTATGATATTCTACACAGCTGAAAGGAAAAATGACATAATGACATTTAAAGAAAAAATGGTTGGACTTGGAGCAGATCATTCTTAAAGACCTCACTCAAGAGCAGAGAGCCAAGCACCACATATTCTCCCTCATATGTGGTTCCTAAACATGTTAAACAGGAACATTAAGAAAATGGGGGGCAATGAGGAATTGGGGATAACAACTCATTGTTGGCCCACTAAACAATGTAACTCATTATGGACAATAAAAAAAAGGAAGTAAGCCAATGAACAGAAAGACTATAAAAGGGAATGGAAAGAATTTGGGGGGGAGGAATGAGAGGGTGGGGGACTCATACAGTAAACTAAACAAATAATGAATTGACACCATAAAACATTAGATTTTATATATTAAGCTCCCGAGTAAGACGAGGGCACCACCTGGTACAATGGGCCATGAGTAGAATGGGAGGAAGCCTAACCTCAATAATAACTGCTAAGGCCTGCATCTCCCTGTCCCAGTTATTGATTCCTTCCCACACTGAGCTGTTGATCAAAGAGACCCATGAGGTCCGAAAAATGTGACAGACTTCTGTCAAAGCTCTTGAATACATGTCCAAGGCCTAAGGTAAGACCCTATTGTTGGATAAATTACAGAGTGCCATCAAACAACACCAATAGATCCTGCTAGATCCAGAATGGTAACTAGCTCCCAGACGGTAGCATGTGTAGCATTGGCAGGTGTTGCAAGAGCTGCCAGGGGAAATTGGTCAATGATATTTGGAGAAAGCAGAGACCACTGATATACAATATAGACAGTTGTCACAAGAATGCTGAACATGCAGCTATATGGAAGAGACCAACAAGTCAAGCAAAGCTCATTTGTGCAATAGTGGCACTAAACCAAGGAGGGTAATCAATGGCTTATTGATTGGCTAAGTGACAAGGAACCCTTAACTGGAATTGGGATCCATGGTAAAATCCTATTGGAACCAAGAGCTTGGGCTCCTAGGGGAAATTTCCACTACCAGAGAGCTACAGAGAGGCTACACCCATTAAAAGCTAGCCAAAATAGCAATATTGTCTCATTTAACCTATATGGATCTCACTCTCCAATGGAGATTTAGTTTGTATTTTTCAGAAGGCAACGAGAGAGCCGGGGAAAACTCAATTCCACCAAGACATGGGATAATGGCTGACATCCTGACAGGAGATGAACCACACAGGGCCCAAATGAAACCTACGAGAAAGCAATGAGACAAACAGGAGATCAATCATTACAGCAAGTCTGGTAAACCATGAAAGGTCAATGGAGACAGACACCAACTATACACAACACAAGCCAGGGCAAAAGTCTAGAGATACTGAAGAGCTCAATAATAAAGCAGACCTAAAACTCACCCACCATGACTTGGGGAACTGAGCGGAAGAGGGGATGGAAAGAATGTAAAAGCCATGGTGGGGGAGAATATCCAGAGACATCATTCCCCTTAGCAACAATGCACAAAGGGGGAAGAAAAAATAAAGAAAAACTGGCTACCTCTGGTGCAGTTCATAACTCCCTAACCAACCTATGGACAGATCTGGTATGTGCATCGAGGAAGGACCCCACTGGGTAGAGTACAGAGAGGAGGGAAATAGGGACACCATCACAAGATTTGCTCATACAATGTATGTACTTATTCATAATAAAGATATTTAAAAACAGACACAAATTTACAATGTATAATATTAAATTTAAAATGCATAATACCAAATGAGATCCTACAGGTTCTGCTGATTGTCCCTTAGGGTGGCAAGGTTGAGTCATCATTAACAGACTTCTACTTTGAATGTGTCACAATAAATGGCAACAGTGTCATTTATACATCACAGATATTTGCCAAAGTAGAAGTCATGTTGTCAAAATGCTCTCTTAAACCTTCCTAAGCCACTCAAACCTCCCTTCATGATAGTGGTGTTAATTCAATATTTTTTTTGAAACTGGAAGGGACTAAAATGAATTAAGAACAAAAAGATAGAGATTCTTTTTCTGTTTTATTTTGCTTAAGATATCCCACCAAATAAGCTGAGAATCCTGGTGTTGAGTAAAGGGAACTCCAGAACAGGGTGACTGATCATAAAAGGAATGGGATTACAACTTAATCCCAGGGACTGGAGAAAATAAAATAAAAGTGTGGGAATCCATCAGTGTTCTTTTCTATGAGTCATTTCTCCTTCATCTTTTCTGTCCTCTCCATCATCATTCTCATCCTCATTACCTTCATTTTTATCCCCTTCTTCATTATCTTCCAGCCATTTCATCATCACCATTCTCATCTTCATCTTCATCTCCCCTTCTTCTTCTTCAGCATCCAAATCAGCAAGGGATTTGGAAACATATCACCTGTGCCTTTGTATCTATGTTAGAATGCTTAAGAAACAGGTAGCACATGCCTTTAGCCCCAGCACTTGGGATGCAGAGGTAGGAGGATCGCCATGATTTTGAGGCCACCCTGAGACTACATAGTAAATTCTTGGTCAGCTTGGGCTAGGGGCTAGAGCGAGACTATCTCAAAAAGCCAAAAAATATCTTCAAGCTCAGCAGCAAGAAGATCTAAGTACTCACAAGAAAAGAGATGTCTCAGCAGTTAATGGCACTTGCTTACAAAGTCTGCCAGGGTGGGTTTGATTTCCTAGGCCCCACATAAAGCGAGTTGCACAAAGTGATGAGAACATGCATCTGGACTTTGTTAGCAGTGGCAAGAATCCCTGTGTGCCCCCCCCTCATAATTTTTTAAAAACAAAAATAAACTCTCCTCTCTCCCCAGACATCAGGCCCATGGCTCTCCTCTCTCCCAGGCCTCCAGGTCCATGCTCTCTACTCTCTCCCCAACCTCCTGGCCTATAGCTGCTCCTCTCCCAGGCTTTGGAGGCCCACAACTCCCTTCTCTTTAGCCCCACAGCTTTCTCCTTAGGCCTCACACTGGCTGCTTCAGCTTCTTCTCCCCAGTCCAAAGGTTTCTAGAGCAACCTCCCAGTGACAGAGTCTGAAAAATTACAGAAGAGAAAGAAGGTGGACATATAGTCATGCCAGAACTCCCCTGGGATATCCAGGGCTCTGGCAGGGAAGTGGCCTCAGACTCTGCTCTAGAGTTTGATAGGAAGAACTACACATCAGCCACCTGAGCCAGGGAAACAAACAACAGAGGAGGGAGACACCACCCATACCAGCTCCACAAAGACAGTAAACACATAAGAAAGATCAGTGAGGGGTGCGGTGTGTTGGGGGATTGAGGTATCAGGACAACAGCTTGTTTGGGAAGAGGGTGCTCCGGGCAGTCAATGTATTTGATGAGTTTAGGCCTAGTGCTATAAGTGTATATGGGGCAAGGAGTGATTGGCAATTTTACAAGGGAAAAATCCAGTCCACATACAAGAGGCCCACAGAACTACAAACAGATAGAATAAAAGAAGGAACTATCCAAGATATATCTTGGTTAAAATGCTAAGCATAGAAAGCAAAGAGAGTACTAAAAGTAGCAAAAGAGAAAAAAAAGATCACATCACATATAAAGGCTTATCTCAGACTTCTCTTTGGAAACCATGAAGGCCAGAAGGGCCTGGAACAATACTCAAGGCCTAAAGAATTATGGCTTCTAATGTAGACTACTGTAACCAGCAAAACTATCCCACATAATAGATAGAGAAATGAAAATGTTCCACGATAAAAGCTATCTCTATGATTTTATGAACACAAATCCAAACTTACAGAGGTTACTGCAGAAGATATTCCACACAGAAGAGAACAACCAACCTCAAGAGCCCAAAAGAGGATGATCATGATAACCAAAATTATTGGACTCAAAATAATATACATGGCATCAACCCACATAAACCCTCCACCAAGGCAGGAATTAAAGCAAACTTCCCAGTTATAACCCTGAATATAAACCGAATTAACTCCTCCATAAAAAGACACAGGCTAATAAGGTGGATCTGAAAAATGGATCCTGCTGTATGCTGCCTTCAAGTAACACACCTCACCTCTCAAGAGAGAAATCTCAGGGTGAAAGGATGGAAAGTGATCTTTCAAGTAAAGGGAAATAAAATCAAGCAGGTGTGACTACATTAACATCTGTGTAAATAGACTTTAAACCAAAATTAGTTAAACAAGACAATGAAGGGCACTTCTTAATCATCAAGGGAAAAATTCAACAAAGGGACACCACTATCAAAAATATGTATGCATGAATTAGAGGTGTACCATGGTTCATAAAGCAAAACTTGCTCAAAAACAAAACAGAAATAAACTTCAATTCCCTCATAGTAGGAGATGTTAATATCCACTATTATCTCTTGACAAATCATCCAAAGAGAAGATCAGGAGGGAAATAACAGAGCTTTACAACACCATAGATTAACTAGGCCTAACAGACATATACAGAACATTCCATATCAAGACTACAGAATATACATTCTTCTCTGCAGCCTCTGTCACCTTCTCCAAAATAGACCACATATTAGGACATAAAACGTGCCTCAGCAAATTCAAGAGGATTGACGGAGCCCCTGCATCATATTGGACCACAATGTATTAAAGCTGTAAATCAGTAATTGGATAAACAACAGAAAGCATATCAATTATTGGTGACTGAACAATATTCTATTAAACACTCCTCTCACCATGCACAAATATCAACTCCAAATGGATCAGAGACCTCAACATAAGACCTGATACTCTGAAAACCCTGGTAGAAAAAATAGGAGGAACTATCCATGAGATTAGGAGTAGGGGAAAACTTCCTGAATAAACCTCCAGTAGCCTAGGAAGTGCAAAAATCACTTAACCAATGGGATTCATCCAGCTTAAAAGCTTCTGTACAGACAAACATATCACACTCAGAGTCCGCCATCAGATTGGGAGATGATATTTGCCAGCTATAACACAGACAGAGGTCTAATATCTAAAGCCTACCAACAACTCAAAAAAAAATAATAAAAAAATCAAACAGTCCTCTCACAAAATGGGGAATTGATCTCAACAGAGAATTCACAGAGGAGGAAACATAAATGACCAATTCTCATTTAAGAAAGTATTCATCATCCTTAATCATCAGGGAAATGCAAATCAAAACTACAATGAGATTCCACCTTACTCCAGTCAGAATTGAAATCATTAAAAAAATCCATCAATAATAGATGCTGGCAAGGATGTGGGGGAAAGGAACCCTCATTCACTGCTGGTGGGATTGCAAACTCATTCAACCACTATGGAAAGCAGTGTGGAGACTCCTGTACAGAATGGACATAGAGCTACCAATGGACCCAGGTATCCCTCTACTAGGCATCTACCCTCAAGGTGTTGCACATTAGCACAGAGACATTTGCTCAACCATATTTTTGAAGCTCAATCCATAATAGCCAAGAGTTGGAATCACCCCAAATGCCCATCACTGGATGAATGGATAGCAACGTACATTTATATGATGGAATTCTACTCAGCAGAAAGGAAAAATGACACAATGACATTTAAAGAAAAATGGATGGACTTAGAGCAGATCATTCTTAGTGACCTCACCTCACACAAGAGCAGAGAGCCAAACGCCACTTATTCTCTCTCATATGTGGTTCCTATGTTAAACAGGAACATTAAGAAAATCTGTCAGTGAATGGAGAGTCTGTAAAAGGGAATGGAAAGAATTGGAGGAGGGAGGAATGGGAGGGTGGGGAGACATACAACATGATAACCCAATAATGAATCTATACCATAAAATCTTGACTGTCCTATAGTAAGCTCTAGATGAAGCTGTAGTTATCGCCTAGTAAGAGGGGCAATGAATAGAAAATGAAGAAACCTAACCCCAAGAAAAGTTGCTTAGACCTGCAACTCCCTGTCCCAGTCAATGGTTACCTCCCACACTGAGTTGTTGATCAAAGAGACCCAGGAGGTCTCCCAAACTAGACAGGCTTTTGTCAAAGTTCTTGAATACCTGCCCCAGGCCAAATGTAAGACCCTATTGCTGAAGAAACCACAGAGTGTCGACACACAGCACTGAGAGACACTGCTTGATTCAGAATGTTCATCACTCCCAGATAGTAATGAGTGTCATGCTGGCAGGTGTTACATGAGCTGCCAGGGAAATTGGCCAATGACATTTGGAGAAAGCAGAGACCACTGATATACAATAGAGACTGATTTCATGACAATGCTGAACACAATGCTATATGAAAGAGACGAGCAAGTCAAGAAGTGCTCATCTGTGCAATAGTGGTGCTAAACCTAGGAGGGTAATCAATGGTTTACTGATTGGCTAAGAGATCTGCTCAGTGGCAAGGAACCCTTAACTGGAACTGGGATCCATGGCAAAATCTTATGGGGACCAAGAACATGGGCTCCAAGGGGAAATTCCCACTACAAGAGAGATACAGAGAGGCTATACCCATCAGAATCTTGCCAAATTAGGAATGTTTGTCTCATTTAACCTATACTGATCTCACTTTCCCATGGAGATTCCGTTTGTATTTTTCAGAAGGCAGCAAGTGCCATGGACAACCCAATTCCACCAACAAGACATAAGATGATGCTGACATCTTGGCAGATGAACCACCTCTGGTCTATCATATATGCCCAAAATGCAACCTATGAGAAAGTGGTGAGATAAATAAGAGACCTACCCCCATATCAAGTTAGATAACCCATGAAAGGTCAACAGAGACAGACACCAATGATACCCAGCACAATCCAAAGCAGATGTCCAGAGACACGTAAGATCTCAACAATAAAGCAAACTTAAAACTCACCATGACTCAGGGAACTGAGCGGAAGAGGGGCTGGAAAGAATGTAAGAGCCATGGTGGGGGAGAATATCCAGAGATATTGCCCCCACTCTGAAACAACAAACAGGTGAAAAAAAGCTTGTTACCTTTTGTGCAATTCATCACGGATCCAGTATGCCCACTGAGGAGGGCCCCCAGGGGGGGTGGAGACAGAGAAAAGGGAAATGGGTGTAACATCACAAGACCTGTTCATACAATGTATCTAATTACTGACAATAAAGATATTATTAAAAATAAATAAATAAAAACCTTTGAATAATTTAATAGTTTCCGAGTAACTGAGGTAATAAAAACATTAGCATGTTCAGATTTGAAGTATTTTTCTGCACGGAGAGAAGGAATTCTGAAAATGGTTTATTGGATTTCTAACTGTGAAATAAATGAATTTAACCTACATTTATAATCCTATTCTTATGAGAAGGAGAAGAAAGCATTTTTCTGTGGCTAAGACCTTTCTGTGCTTAAACCCAAGCTAGCAGCAGACCATTTATTACGTTTTCCTATGAATAGTTTAAGGAATGGGACACCAGATGGCAGTGTTACCCTCTCTAGTTCTTTATACAAGGATTTAAGTAGAACACAGGTACATCAGCCTGTGAAAACACAGGGGGCAAGGTCAGATTGGGGAGGATTTTAGAAACTGTATTGGCAATAGGCACAGATGTTTATATCAGAGAGTTCTATGTTTTAAATATGCAACTCTTTTTCCCACATTAAAAATAGTTCACTTTAACTTTTCCTTATTTCTTGAAACAACAGTACCTCCACAGGGAGCCTATATTCACTCTGATAAAAACTAAAAAGGAAAAAGCTTCATTTTATTTATTTTTGCATTTATTTATTTATTTGCAAGTGGAGAGAGAAAAAGAGAGGAGAGACAGACACAAAGAGAGAATGGGCATGCCAGGTCCTCTAGCAAGCACACTCCAGATGCATGTGCCAACTTTGTGCATCTGGCTGTACATGGGAACTGAGGAATCGACTCCAGGTCATTAGGCTTTGAAGGCAAGTGCCTTAACCACTGATATCTCCAGCCCATTCTC
>PVHP010039719.1:0-16194 GCA_004024765.1 Zapus hudsonius | reverse complement strand
CAAACAGAACTGTGGATCATTGCCCTCAACCGAAGACTGCCATATTCCAAGTCACATTATTTTACCAATGGAGTTAGAGAATTAACAGTATTTTAAATTACGTTTATAACACTGCAGAGACCTTAAGTGCTAAACTTAGTGGAATTTGTGACCAGAGAATTGGCATTTTCTACAGATGTTAACAAAGCAATTACCAATGTCCTTTTTACATATTTTTTCTTTAATGAGGAATAATATGCATGTAGAAAAGACCTACCTAAAGGCTTCATTTATATTCTTTTAAATCAAATCATTATTTAATAACTTATATATGTTGGAATGGTATACATTTTTGCAGTCCTTTGTATTTTGTGGTAGTTTGAATTGTATCACTTCTAAAAAGCATACTGTTTTTGTTTTTGATTAGCAGAAACCTGAAGTTCTATTTTTGCAGGGTTTGCACAGGCCCCTAACTGTCTACTACTTTGATATAATCTCTATACATCCTGTATGCTGAGCTAGTAAAATATGTTGTAAATTACATATTAAATATTTTATCTGCTTTTACAAGCGCAAGGTGCAAAAATCTAAAAAAAAAAAAAAAAACCACAATAATTCCTGGTCGTAACTGCAATGAGATCATGACCAGGATGATGGCTGAAATGGAAGCTGTCAAAAAAGATGTAAATGAAATGAAACTTAACAATGCTAGCATAAACTAAAGACTGAACCTAATGGAGAAAATCTTGACTGATGTCAAGACCCAAATCAACAAAATCAGATATGAAAAGGGAAAAGTCACAACAGACCCCAATGAAATTGGAAGTATCTTCAGGTCATATATCCAAAACCTCTACTCCACAAAATAGGAGAACCTGGAAGAAATGGATGAATTTGTGGACAACTACCAACTACCAAAGCCTAACCCAGAGCAAATAAACTCCTAAATAAACCTATGACATCCACAGAGATTGAAAATGTAATCAAGAACCTCCCAAAAAGGAAAAGCCCAGGAACAGATGGATTCTCAGCTGAATTTTACCAAACCTTCATCATAGAACTGAAACCACTCCTTCTGAAGATTTTTTCAAGGCATCGAAAAACAGGAGAGGCTTCCAAACTCCTTCTATGAAGCTAGTATCACCCTAATCCCCAAACCAGACAAAGATGCAACAAGAAAGGAAAACTAAAGACCTATATCCCTGAAGAACTTAGATGCAAAAATTCTAAACAAAATCCTTGCAAACCAGACATTATCCACTTAGACAAAGTTGGCTTCATCCCAGGAATGCAGGGATGGTTCAACATATGGAACTCGATTAATGTAATCTGCAACATTAATAGACTCAACCTCAATAGCCACATGGTCATCTCAATCGATGAAGAGAAAGCTTTTGACAAAATTTAACACCACTTCATGTTCAAAACACTGGAAAGGTTGGGCATAGACAGCCTATACCTCAACATAATAAAGGCAATATACAAACTCCTAAAGACCAAATCATACTCAATGGGGACTCATTCCCACTTGAATCAGGAACATGTCAGGGATGTCCACTCTCACCACTGCTCTTCAACATAGTGCTCGAAGTTTTAGCCCAAGCAATAAGACAGGAAAAAGCATAAAAGGGATTCAAATTGGAAAGGAAGAAGTAAAACTATTCCTCTTTGCAAATGACATGATCCTATATATAACAGACCCAAAGAATAGTATCAGTAAACACCTGAACATGATAAACTCCTTCAGCAAAGTGGCAGGGTACAAAATTAGCACATAAAAATCTTTCCTGTATGCAAATGATATGCATACAAAAAAAGACATCAGAGAGACTGTCCCATTTCCAATAGTCTCAAAAAAATCAAATACCTTGGAATATCACTAACCAAGGATGTGAAAATTTTGTATAATGAAAACATTAAAATGCTCAAGAAGGAAATAGACAAGAATGTGAAAAAATGCAAGAATGTTCCATGCTCCTGGATAGGGAGAACTAATATAGTAAAAATGGCAATCCTTCCAAAATCAATTTACAGATTCAATGTCATACTGACAAAAATCCCATCCTTTTCTTCACAGACATATAAAAAATAATCTCAAAATTTATATGGAAGAGCAAAAGGCCTCAGATAGCCAAAACTATCCTAAGTAAAAATACTCAGGAGATATCACCATGCCCAGTTTAAAGACATATTACAAGGCCATAGTAACAAAAACAGCATAGTACTTGCATTGAAACAGACAGACCAATAGAACAGAACAGAAGACCCTCCTCTCACTTTAAATGACTTTAGCTTTGAAAAAGGTGCCAACAATGTTCACTGGCATAAAGATAGCATCTTCAACAAATGGTGCTGGACAAATTGAATTAATACCCATTAAAAAATGAAAATAGACCAACTCCTTTCTCCATGCACAAAGATCAACTACAAATGGATCAGGGACCCCAACATAAGACCTGAAACCATGTAAACTCTAAAAGAAAAAATAAGAGTAACTCTCCATAAGATAAGAGTGAGGAAAAACTTCCTGAGCAAACCTCCAATAGCCCAGGAGGTGCAACAATCACTTAACCAATGGGACCTCATCAAGCTCAAAAGATTCTGTACAGAAAAACATACCATATGAAGAGCCAATAGACCACCATCAAACTGGGAAATGATTTTTGGCAGTGACAATACAGACAGAGGTCTTATTTATAGAACTTATAAGCAAATCAAAAAAATAAATAATAAAAAATCAAACAGCCTCCTCACAAAATGGGACATTGATCTCAAAAGAGAATTCAGAGGAGTAAACAATAATGGCCAATTCTCACTTATGAAAGTGCTCCTCATCCTTAATCATCAGGGAAATGCAAATAAAAAAACTACAATGAGATTCCACCTTGCTCCAGGTAGAATTGCAATTAACAAAAAATACAACAATAATTGCTGACAAGGATGCAGGGCAAAAGGAACCCTCATTCACTGCTGGTGGGAATGCAAACTTGTTCAACCACTATGGAAAGCAGTGTGGAAGCTCCTGAACAGATTGGACATAGAGCTGCCAATGGACCCAGCTATCCCTCTACTAAGCATCTACCCTCAATATGTCACATCCCAGAATAGAAACATTTGCTCAACCATGTTTATTGCAGCCCAATTCATAATAGCCAAGAATTGGAATCAATCCAAATGTCCATCCCTGGATGAATGGATAACAAAGCTGTGGTACATTTACATGATGGAATTTTACTCAGCAGAAAGAAAAACTGACATGATGAAATTTAAAGAAAAGTGGACAGATTTGGAGCAGATCTTACTTAGCAAACTCACAAAAGAACACAAACTCAAATGCCGCATATTCTCCCTCATATGAAGTTCCTAAACAGATTAAGCTTAAACTCAAAGCAAACATGACTGATGAAATGACAGACTGTAAAAGGGGTTGAAGAAATGGGGGGAGGGGAGGATGGGGCAACTTATACAACTTATACAAAGCTGAGCCAATAATGAATCATAATCATAAAATCCTTATTTTCATACAATCCTTTTCTCAAGGAAGAAAGGGGTATCACCTGCTAAAATGGGCCATGAATGGAATGGGAGGACGAATAACTCCATGAAAAATGGATCAGACCTGGAACTCACTAACCAAGTCATTGGTTCCTACCCACACTGAGCTGTTGATCAAAGAGACCCACAAGGTCCCTAAAACAAGACAATTCTGTCAAAGCTCTTCAATACCAACCCCAAGCCAAAGGTAAGATCCTATTGCTGAAGAAACCACAGAAAGTCATTGCACAATGCTGAGAGACTGCAAGATCCAGAATGGCAACCAGCTCCCAGATGCTAGCATGTGCAATTCTGGAAGGTGCTACATAAGCGACCAGGGGAAATTGGTCAATGATATTTGAAGAAAGCAGAGACCACTGATATACAATGCACTGTTGCCATGAAAAGGCTGAACACACTGCCTCCTGGGAGAGATCAGTGAGCAAAGAATTGATCACTTGGGCAATCAGGTGCCATAACCTCGGGAGATGAGTCAACAGCTTTCAAATTGCCCAAGAAATCCACTCAGTGTCAAGGAGTCCTTAACTGGACTCAGATCAAAATCTCAAAAACTCCCATTACTAGAGAACTACAGAGAGGCTAATCCAAATAGAATCTCGCCAAATTAGAAATGTGTGTCGCATTTAACTCATATTGACCTCACTCGCCAATGGAGATCCAGTTTGTTTGTATTTTTCAGAAGGCAGTGAGAGAGCTGACATCATTCCAACTCCACCAATGAGCTACAGGCAGAGGGCTGATATCCTGGCAAGAGTAATAAACCACCCCAGGCTTATTGTGTAGGCTCCACATGAAACCATTTGAGAGAGTATTGGGATAGCAAGAGATCTATCAGCATAGCTAATCAGTCAAACCAGGATAAGTCAGGAAGACAGACACCAACAAATTCCAACACAACCTAAAGCAGTAGTACAGAGGCCATAACGATCTCAACAACAAAGCAGTCTTAAATCTCACCCACCATGACTCAAGGAACTAAGTGGAAAAGGGGGCGGAAAGAGTTAAGAGTCATGGTGGGGGAGAGTATCCAGAGACATTGCCCCCCTCAGCAACAACACACAACTTGTGGGAAAAACTGGCTGCCTGTTGTGCTATCCATAACCTCCAACCCCATGGAACAACCCAGTATGTCCACCGAGGAGGATACCCAGTGGATTGGGGACAGGGAGGAGGGAATTGGGATACCAACATAATATTTACTAATACAATGTATCTAATTTTGGACAATAAAAATATCAATTTAGGGCTGGAGGGATGACTCAGCGGTTAAGGCACTTGCCTCCAGTGCCTAAGGTCCCGGGTTCAACTCCCCAGTACCCACATATGCCAGTCCCACAAGGTGGTGGCCCTCGTGCTCTCTCTCTCTCTCTCTCTCTCTCTCTCTCTCTCTCTCTGTCTGTCTGCTTGAAAATGAATAAATAAAATATTTTAAAAATATATATATCGATTTAATAAAAAAATCAGTAGCCTTCATGTATGCAAATGGCATGCATACAGAAAAAGCAATCAGTGAAACAGTCCCATTTTCAATAGCCACAAATAAAATCAAATACCTTGGAATAACACTAACCAAGGAGATGAAAAACTTGTATAACGAAAACATAAAAACGCTCAAGAAGGAAACTGAGGATGATGTGAAAAGATGGAAAAATCTCCCATCCTCCTGGATAGGTAGAATTAATATTGTGAAAATGGTGATACTTCCAAAAGCTATATACAGATTCAATGCAATACCCATAAAAATACCATCTTTATTCTTTGCAGACATAGGAAAAAATTCTCCAAATTTATTTGGAATGGCAAAAGGTCTCGGATATCCAAAGCCCTCCTTAGTAAAAGAAGCATGTCAGGTGGTATCACCATACCCTACCTAAAGATATACTACAAAGCCATTGTAAAAAAACAAAACAAAACAAAACATGGTACTGGCACAAAAAATAGACAAATACACCAATGGAACAGAATTGAAGACCCTACCCTAAGCTCAAGCAACTATAGTTACTTCATAGTTGACAAAGCTGCCAACAATGTTAACAGGTGTAAAGATAGCATCTTTAACAAATGGTGCTGGACAAATTGGAAAAATACTTGAAAGAAAATGAAACTAGACCCTCTCCTCTCACCATGCATAAAAATCAACTCCAAATGGATCAAAGACCTCAACATAAGACCTGAAACTCTGAATACCCTGGAAGAAAAAAATGGGGGAACTCTCTATGAGATAGGAATAGGGAAAACTTCCTGAACAAACCTCAGATAGCCCATGAAGTGCAGAAATCACTTAACCAATGGGATCTCATGAAGCTAAAAAGCTTCTGTACAGACAAGCATACCATACTCAAAGCCAATAGACCACCATCAAACTGGGAGTTAATCTTTGCCAGCTATAATACAGATAGAAGACTAATATCTAGAATGTACAAAGAACTCAAAAAATTAAATAAAAATTATCAAACAGCCCTCTCACAAAATGAGGAACTGAACTCAACAGGGAATTCAGAGAGGAAGAAATACAACCAACTCCCTTTTGAGAAAATGTTCAGTGCCATTGTAGACCTCTGGCACAGGGATGGCTCCCATCTTGGTGAGGTTTTGTCAACCCACCCCACCTCAGTCCTTCCATGGGAGAACATCAACAGACCCAATCTCAGGGTATCTTATGATAAAGATGGAAATCGTTGTTTTTCTCCAAGGATTGCATCCTACATCACCTTTGTATTGACCCATAATACCTGCCATGCTCTCTGGCTCTTCCACACTTCTGCTTCTGCCACAGCATTCTACAATGGGTTGCAATGAAAAGAAAAGGATAAACACAAGGGTTGGATGAACTTTCCATATAAGTACAAAGTCTGTACCATAAATCTCCCCAAATGCACTCATTCTAAATAGCTTATAAGGATATACACAAAAAATGTATTTTAAAGGCCCGAAGAGAAAAAGCCAAAAGCATAAATCAGATTAATTAAAAATAATGGTCATCATTCTTTGCATTTTTCAGAATAAGAAATCCCCTGCTTCTACTATGGGACTGTTTTCATATTCATCTGTTTCTTTGCTCCAAGCCTTCTTCACAGCAAGATTCATGCTCAGCTCATTCCTTGTAAACAGTAACTAAACCTGTTTTGCCAATGACAAAGGCAGTCATTGTATCACCACTGTCCTTCCGTCACCGAGTTTCTCAGACCAGGTAGAAAACTACATGAAGATAGATTTACTTCCTTCTCTGTAATAGTTACCAATGTACAGCTTTGATCTCAGCTGAAATATGAATAAATCTTTTCAATCTTTGCAGCAGGTATTGCTTCCCACTTCCACCATTTCCAAACTCCTTCCTCAACCCTTCACTCTCTTTGCACATATGACAGCTCCTTTTACTCTTTCATCAAATTTCCTCACAATACACAGGACACTTCTTGGGAATCATCTTTAAACCACAAATTTTTGTTTTTGTGTGGCCCTCAGTATAGTACGTTTATACATATCAATTTCAAAACTCAAAGGACAATCTTATATAAATAAAAATTGGCACAATAAGGCATGCAGGTAGGTATGACCTCAGCTAACTAGGAATATAACAACTACCATGCAACAACAAGAACATTAGAAAGTATGCCTTGTTGGCCCCATTGGCAGAGCCACAGGGGAAAAGTTCTCCACTCACAAGAGCCTTGCAAAGTCAAAAAACCTGAAGAAGGAGACAGCTGGGACTGACCAGGGAGCACCAGAAAGAGGATAAGAGGAGCAGCTTTGCAGCAGCTTCAAGAGCCTTCCCTTCCCCAACAATGACCAGCACTTGGAGCCATAGGGGAACAGACCACCCAGAGACACCAGCATCCAGCACAGCTGATCTATACAGCAGATTCATAGACCCAGCCAGCCCACAGCCAACCAAGAGACAGCCAGACTTATACTCAGCTTGGGTGAGATAAGAGGCCATCTCAAGAGGTGACAGGGTCATGTAAAGTTGATTGATGTACATCTAGTTGGTGTTGACATTCTTAGTAGGCTGGTTTTAAAAGGAAATTTGTTGCATTTGGTATTTCTTAATTCATAGTACCTTGTTATCTCTTCATTCTATCTTTCTTGGGGGCAGGGTCTCACTCAGTCCCAGGCTGACCTAGAACCTAGCATAAACCAGAAATCTTAGCCTCCCAGTTGACAGGATTAATTATGTGTGTTAAACACACTCTTATGTATTTTAGTTTTGTTAAGATTATCTGTTTAGTAGGCCAGGCGTGGTGGCGCATGCCTTTAATCCCAGCACTCGGGAGGCAGAGGTAGGAGGATCGCCATGAGTTCAAGGCCACCCTGAGACTTCATAGTGAATTCCAGGTCAGCCTGGACTACAGCAAGACTCTACCCCAAAAAAACAAAAACAAACAAAAAAAAAAGATTATCTGTTTAATCCCCACAGGCATAAATGCCCTGTGGGACTTATGTTTATGTATGTATATTATCCATTTGCATATTAGAATTGTATTTTGCCCCACTCACTGGGTCATTTCCATGCTTACTCTAAGAGTAATATGAGAGCTGTACTTAGCATATTAGGCTCCTCTCCTGATGATATGTAACTTCTAATCCACATGTCTAAGAATATAGCAGATAACTGGGAAACCTAAGCATTTAATAAATCAGGATGTAAAAAAATTCTATATTATAATACAAGAAACACACACAAAATAACCTCAAGATAATATAATTCTACCAAAAACTATAAATCCATGAGAAATAACCTTCAGTGAGGCTGACTTAGATAAAATGGCTACTAAAAAATTCAAAAGAATTATTTTCACTGTGCTCAAAGAAATCAGAGAGGAAATCAAATTCCAGAAGGAGAACAAAGGAAACCAATTTAGGGAAATAAGGAGATTGATCCAAGATACAAATAAGGAAACAGAAACCATAAAGAAATACCAACCATAAATATTAGAAATGAAAAACACAGTAAGTCAAATACGAAACTCTGCAGAGTCTCACCAAATGAATGGACCAAAGAGAGGACAGAATATCTAAACTGGAAGACAAGGTAGCAGAGCTACAACAGTCCAACAGAGAAGGACAAACTAATAGGAAGGTATGAATGGAAATTTCAAGACGTTCAGAACACTATGAAGAGATCAAACATAAGAATTCAGGATATAATGAGATGAATATCATTCTCAGGGCATAGTAGATCTTTTCAACAAAATCATAGAAGATAACTTCCCCTACATAGGGAAAGTGGTGCCAATGCAGATACAGGAAGCATTTAGAATACTAAATAGACAAAACCTGAAAGGAACCTTTCCACACCATCTTTTAATTATACTAATGAATGCTCAGAGCAAAGAACATATTTTGAAGGCAGTAAAGAGAAGCAAGATGTAACTTATAAAGGCAAGCCCATCAGAATTATAGCAGATTACTCAACACAAACCTTAAAAGCCAGAATGGCTTCAGTTGATGTATTCCAAATTCAAGTTCTGAAAGAAAAAAAAAACTGTCAGATTATTATATCTGAAAAGCTATCAATCACAATTGTAGGAGAAATAAGGACTTTCCACAACAAAGAAAGACTAAAGAAATATAAGTCTACAAAGGCAGCTCTACAGAAAATACTTGAATCCTTCAGACTGAAGAGAAAGAAAAACACATACAGGAAAAAAATAAAGCATATTCAAATGATAGGTAATACAAGAGAGTAAAGGAAAAGCTAAAAAAATAAGAAATGGAAGAATAAATATACACCTTTCAATAATAACTCTTAAAATCAATGGCCTTAATACTTCAACAAAAACTCACTGAATTTGAGGCTGGATAAAAAGGCAGGATCCTTCTCTTTGTTGCATCCAAGAAACAAACCTCTCCATAAAATATAGACACCTCCTTAGGGTGAGAGGATAGAACACAGTATTTCAAGCAAGTGGGCCTAGGAAACAAGCAGATGTTGCTATCCTAATATCAGACAGGATAGACTTCAAACCAACAGTAGTCAAGAATGGCAAGCAAGGTCATTATATATTAATTAAAGAAACAATTCGATGGGCAAACATTACCATTCTAAATGGCCAGGAAGTAAAATATTCCAGATCTTTGCATAGCTTTTTGTTAGAATTTTCATAGCTTTTGGGGAACAGAAAAGGAAAAAAAAGGTTTTTCCCCCTTCTCTGAAATCCAAATCCAGCCCCCTGTGGTTGGGGATAATGGGCAGAGGACAGTCAAGCAAGTTAGAGGGCTTCCCCCAGGGGGTACTAACAGCCTTTTGTTTGAAAAGAGACAAGCGGTTAGTTTGGGTTTTGCCTTTTTGCTGGATAATTTGGGTTTTTGACTCTTTGTTGGATAGTTTGGTTTTTTGCCTAAATACAGACTAAGAAAACTATTTTCTCTTCCAACTTGCCTGTCCTGCCTTGCCCTGAGCAGCAATATGTCTACATACTAAAATAAGGTGTGTCTGTGAGGCCCCTCCCCCACGTTAAACTGAACACTCAGGTCTCCAGGCCTCAGCTGCTGATGACTAAGACCCCATGTGGCTTTAGTAAAGGCTGCTAATCACAGGGGGTGACCAAAGGACAAAGGTCCTACAGACATGTTCACTAACAGACCAACTAAATAAGAGCTTTTAAATTCTTGATAAATAAGAAAAAAGATAGGTATGGAAATTGCTTAAGTTTAAATTCAATCAATTTGATTTCTAGTCAATTTGTGAAGCTTTTTGCTCTATAAAACATTTATTCAAAGTGAGTTAAGCCTCATGATACATGTGATATTCTTATTTTTACAGAGCTGAGACAGGGGGATGAAAGATATGTTTACTGGGCTAATAGAAAGATTCCCCCTTCTGGGGTATTCAAGGGCCCTTTTCTGATTGTACAATGTTCTGTTACTTCTACTAACTATGCTATAGACTTATTATTTTACAGCCTGGATCAGTTTTGAAAATTCTACCAAGGGTGATTTGTCAGATATATTCAAAGGTTTTAAAGGTAACAACAGATCATAATGTGTTAAGTATGGCTTGTCTCAGGGATCATTATGTTTTGCATATACTCTTTCAAAATGTACATCATAAAATTATTAACAGGAGATCTATAAATATGTGCTGATAAGTGTTATAAAAATAAGGTTTGTCAGTTTTCTTAAAATTACATTCATTTAGGTGTTACACACAAGGAAATGACTAATTCTTCTAAAACTAGAATATATGTTTTCTATTATTAGATAAAAGTTAAGTCAATTTGGTACAATTTCTCTTAATTCTATAAAGGATGAGAAACTAAGTTCTATAGATAAATACTTGTGGATGCCAGTTTTTTTTTCTATAAAAGCTATATGTGCTAGCTCTCAAGAATGGACTAAACAATAGAAAAGACACATATTAATGAACTCAGCTGGCTTTGACTTTAGGAAGAGCTCTCTGAAGCAAAACCCCAGAAACAGACATATTTCCCAATGCTTCCTCATAAACCATGGCCCTCTGGTTAATGACAAATGTAAGGGAAATCATAAAACAAGGAGATTTATATCTTCTCTATGGTGCTAAAGTCCATGATCATATGAGTAAACTAAGTCAAATAGAAAAAGATAGGTTTTTTTCATCTATTGCTTGATGGTTAGAGACATTACTATAAATACTATATGTTTTCTGCTTGCTTATTACCCTAAAAAGTGTTTTACACATAATTCTGTGTTAAGGATCAGGCTGTTCAATGGTTAGAGATACTTATCAATGGTTAGACTCATTTGGTATTCTTCAGAAAAAAAGGATCTACTCCTAAATTTTGGTAAAGGCTCCAATTATAAATTTCTATACAAGATAAAATAATTTCCAAAGATATCTGCTTGGCCTCTTTTTTAAAAAATATTTTATTTATTTATTTTCAAGCAGAGAGAGAGAGAGAGAGAGCGCACCAGGGCCACCATCTTGTGGGTCTGGCTTATGTGGGTCCTGGGGAATTGAACCTGGGGCCTTAGGCACTAGAGGCAAGTGCCTTAACCACTGAACCATCTCTCCAGCCCCTTGGTCTCTTTTTTTAAAAAATATTTATTTATTCATTTTCAAGCAGAGAGAGAGAGAGAAAAAGAGAGACAGAATGCACCAGGGCCACCATCTTGTGGGTCTGGTTTATGTGGGTCCTGGGGAATTGAACCCAGGGCCTTAGGCACTGGAGGCAAGTACCTTAACTGCTGAGCCATCTCTCCAGCCCACTTGGTCTCATTTAATAAGAAAATTAATTTTTGGTTCTGTCAAAAAGATTGGGCACAGCACTCTTTAGGAAAAGAGTAACCATCACTAATCAGTTTTAAGTACTAAATAATTCTCTAACCTAACTTTTTCATAAAACCAAATACAACTATTCTTTTGCTTGCAAAACTATCTAAACTGACCACTGCTGTCACTGGGCTCAATCACTCCAGTTACAGATTTTTTGCTCGATGACTCCTTACTCTCTAGTCCTAGCTAGATTAATCAGTCCATGGTTTAAGGAAAAAGCAGGTTCAACCATTAGGCTTGCCTAGAATATAGAGCTGTTCTTAAGGAAATCAGATGATTGAGTTATTGAAAACACCTGATATCAATTTTTTTCTCCCTTCTATGGTTACTTCCCTTTTCAATTCATGTCTCAACAGTGGCTCTATATAATGGGGATAAGAGGAAATTGTAAATGCTAGATGTGTTATACTGTGCTTAATAAGAAGGAATTTCAGTGGAACTTTAATGAAGGAAAATAAAGAATGGTATTTTAGAAAGTACTAAGAAGGGACTTTGTTAAAGAGGGATTTCTCTCAATAATTGAGAAATATAGGAAGGATTGAAGAGGGACCTTGAAAGGATGATAGAATGTAATGAGTAAGTGATAAAGGAAGGTGATGAGAAAGCTGAAAAAGATGGGTCCAATTTCCTTAAAAAAAGTAACATCCATAACCCAGTATATGGTTTTAAGACCTGACTGGCTTTATCAAATATGATAGACCATGCCTTTGATATTAGATTTCATATACACAGGTATATATGTAGTGATAGTCCCAGAAACCACTCTGAAATTCTCACAAACTAGGGGAATCCACATGCCAACCTCTCTCGTAAGAGAGACAGAGGAAATGGGGTTCCCCACACTCTCCAGTTGAGCAATTAACTCAATTAAGACAAGAATAAAAGCATAATTCTCTACACTTAAGAGTTAATTTTAGCCTCAGGGGACTAAATCATATGCCATGATGTGAGCCACCTGTGCACATGCACATATTTGCTGAAGAGTTCAGGAGAAAACCAAGTCTTGGAGACTGGCCCCTTAGGGTGTGGCACAGAGACCTAAGGGGACTCCCCTTGCTCCAGGAGACACATAAGTCACGAGATGTGGCTCCGTAGACTTGAGACAAATCCAGAAATTTGGGATTCTGGTTCTATGAAAAGGACACCCCCAATTTTCTTGTCCCAAGTTGGTCTGAAGAGGTTCCTCTTCACATGGAAGGTACAAGCCAGAACTAGGCACAATCTGACTCTGTACCCTTCCACCTTCTTTCTCCTTGTCATTTCAGATGAGACATTCGGTTTCCAATACAGCCCCGAGGTCTCCATTTAATGCTTGACCAAAATAAGGATGGTTGATACAGGGCAATTCTATATGCCATATAGACAGAGAAAATAAACTGCCCGTTGCCTTTCTTCAAAGGCTCAAGGAGACAATTAGAAAAACATGCTAATTTATAAAACTTGGTGGCTAAACCAACCAAGAGATTAAAACAGCTGCTCTGAGGTCCAACTCCTGTTTATTACAATTGGAAACCAAAAGGGAACAAAAGGGAATCAAATAAAAAATAAAACAAGGGAAATGAAAAAAAGGAGGATAAACATTATTAACATAAAAGGTTGCTTTGGGAAGGGCCCCTTCAGGAAAAGGGGACACCTCCAAGGACTGCTTCCTTGGTGGGTAGAGGAAGACACATTTATGGAAACTTTCCCAAAAGGAAAAATTTGCCAGGCCCTTCCAAAACCCTATTCTAGATGCTAAGGTTTAACTATTATAATTAAGACTACTCATCAACAGCTCACAAATACTAAATTATTCATGGTTTAAGGGACAAAAGGAATCTTTAAGGTACTCATCCAAGGTAACTATATTTCTTTGTCAATGTGTTAATTATTGGGAAAACAGTTTTTAAGATAAGAGTTGCTTACTAAATGTAAGAATGTAATGAAGAGGTGGCAGAAAGAATGTAAGAGCCAAAGGAAGGGGAGGAGTGCTTACAATACTGTCTTCCAGACATAGAGTACCCTTGACACTCATGTCTCACAGAGTCTGACCCTACCTACACAAAACCTGCATAGGAGGAAAAGAATGACATCAAAATAGAAGAGAGACTAGTTGGAAAGAAGGAATTCAATGTGGAAGGAAATTTTGATGGGGAAGGAAGGGTGGCGGGAGGGGATTTTGATCATGATATACTGTTTATATTTATGGAAGTTGTCAATAAGAGATTTTAAAAGAACTCTTGCAAACTGCATGAATCAACACTTTCACCCTTAGGTACATATTCAATGGAAATGCATACATTCAGCCACCAAAAACACGTACTGGAACATTCATGAAAATCTACTCACAGTGGGCCATACTGGAAACTACCCAGCTGTCTACCAACAGTGAAACATAGTGGTCTATTCACACAGTAAAGAGACAGTCTTCAATGGTGGACAACAGTGCAGTCAAATCTTACAGACAAAGCCACTCATGTTCATACACGAGCAAAACTCTCCTGTGCTGCTCAGAGGTGGGCAGAGGTTAGTGTCTCGTGAGTGGAGGTAGAAGCTGGAAGGAATTCGAGGTTGTCCTGGGGCTCTGGCAATGTTCTGCTCTTTGATCTGGGTCTGGAGTGTACAGGTAGGGTCACTTTGTAAAACTTCACCAAGCCATACACAAAAGGCATGTTTTCCTGTGGATATAGTTTACTTCAGTAAAAAGTTTGCTCTGAGTTTCAGTGAAGAAATGAAGAACAAAATCGCAAAACTCAACTAAATATCTAAAGAAAAATGGGAGAGCCGTGATGGAACCCAGGATGGCAGGTTAAAAAGTGAAGCTGTTAGCTCACCATCTTAGCCTCTGGAAGTACAGCACTTGACCTTGAAAATTAGTACGTGTCTTGGGTCCCTTTCTGACATTTGTTTGTCTTCATAGAAGGATGCTCCTGTGTCTGAAGTAAAAACAAATGCTCTGGACCATTGTTCCCCTTTCCCTTCAAGACTGCTGCTTATCAGCAGAACACTGCATACGGAACAGGGAACATGCGCAAACCTTTCTCTTGCTGGCAGCTCTCATTAGTTTTCATAAATGCAGTTATTATATAATACAGCAAGAAAATTATGTAAGAAGTCTAATACTTTTAAACTGAAGGGAAAAGCTCAATAAGTATAGTAATGGAAAAATCAAATTACCTTGCTATCCCAAACAGAAATGATAACGTAGTCATATAAAATATGATATGACATGTTTGAAAA
This sequence comes from Zapus hudsonius, assembly GCA_004024765.1. Classification (NCBI taxonomy): domain Eukaryota; kingdom Metazoa; phylum Chordata; class Mammalia; order Rodentia; family Dipodidae; genus Zapus; species Zapus hudsonius. The sequence goes on along the minus strand of PVHP010039719.1, from coordinate 1,184 downwards.
GTCATAGAAATGTATTAGGTAAACAGTAAATGTTATCTTTTGGATTTTATAGCATTTGTAGTATTTGTCAACTTTTTATATTTTTAATTAGTTGTACTTTTTAAAAATGTTTGTATTTATTTGCAAGGAGAGAGAAAGAGAGAGAGAACAGGTACGCCAGGGTCTCTAGCTCCTGCAAACTCCAAATGCATGCACCACATCTGGCTTTATGTGGGTACTGGAGACTCGAACCCAGATTGCTAGGCTTTGCAGGCAGTTGTACTTTTGACCATTGTAAATACACACCATCATAATCATTTTTTTCTTTTTTCACTTTTTAAAATATGTGGTATGTGTAAAAGCAGCAAGGAATCCCAACCATTTGTGGTGAGAAAAAGCTTTTTTATGTGTGTGTAAGGGGAAAGTGTATCCTGACTGCCTTCAAATCATTCATTTTTATTCTTGGTTTTTTGAGGTAGCTCTTGCTCTAGCCTATACCTGGAGTTCACTGTGTAGTCTCGGACTGGCCTCTCAAGTGCTGGGATTAGAGGTGTGCTCCACCATGCCTGGAGCATAATCATTTTTCTGTTTATAGTTGTTGTAGTCACCTTTCTAGTTGCTGCGCAGAAAGAACCCAAACAAAAGCGGCTTATGGAGGAATGGGTTTATTAGGCTTACAGATTCGAGGGAAGACTCCATCCTGGCAGGGGAAACGATGGCATGAGCAGAGGAATGGACATCACCTCCGCCACAGCACTGGAAATAGCAGCAGGAAGGTGTGCCAAACACTGGCAAGGGGAAGCTGGCTTATAACCCCATAAGCCTACCCCCAACAACACAGCTCCATCAAGGTTGTAAAATCCAAGCTGCCATCAGCTGAGGAATGATTACCCAGAACACATTCATTTGTTTGTGGGGGACATCTGGATCAAACCATGACAGTCCACCCCTGGCCCCCACAAATTAATAATCACACATGATGTAAATACAATGTGTTCAGCTCAACTCTTAAGTCCCCACAGCTTTCAACTGAGCCATAATACCAAAAATAAACCCATAATGGCACAGAACATTCACAATGCAAAACATGAGGCACAGCAAAAACAGATTGACAAATACAATACAAGATTTAAGACAAACAGGGCACCATCAATCTCTAACTCCAAGCTCAATGATTCTAACCAATAACACAAGTCTCTTGGAGA
>PVHP010039718.1:0-16409 GCA_004024765.1 Zapus hudsonius | reverse complement strand
TTCTTATTAATGTTACTTTTTAAAATTGGAAATGAGAGGCATAGTAATTATTGAAAGAGGTACCACTTCAGCGTGGAGGAAATTTTTCTTGCAAAAGTATTGCTCTAAGATACAATTATTCTAAGATATGCAAAAATATGTCACCTAGAATGTTCCATATTTCATTGTTTTTATTACTCTTATTCATTTCTAAAATGAAGATCAGCTATGGTTTTTATTTTTATGATGCTTTAGCTTATGAAGCATCATATGAATTCCAAATATTTACTAATAATATTAACACGGACCTTTCAGAGATGAAAGTTGCTTAGGTCATATCTTTGATAGAACCATCAGTCACTTTTATGCTACAGGGAAATAATCTTCCTAGTATGTTGCCTGAAAGTGAACTCTTGTAAATCATCTCAATTTAGATTTTTCTCCCTGTTCCCTCCCTTTGGGATGCATTATGTACCAGCAACAAATAAATAGTAATGATTTGTGCTTTTGTTCTGCGTGCAAATCCTGTTTGCCACACAGCAAGCAATTTCCCATGAATCATCACAACATTCAGAGAGCTACAAATGCTTGCAGCCGTCTTTCTAATCTATACTATTGACTCACAAAGAAAGCACTGGAGAGTCAAGTTCAGCTCAGAAAATAAGAAAAGAAAGAGGAGCTATCATGCAGGAAACCACTTTGCACACTCCTGGTGGGAAGGAGAAAAGGTAAGAGTAATTGATGACCATTTATTGTGTGACAAACAGAGCCACACAAATCAATATGAAGAAGTATATAGTAAAGAATACATTGAAGGAAGAGTCATTTAAATCACAACACGAAGCCCTATTACTGTACAGATTATCATTCCAGAATCTTAAGTGAATAAAAACATAGTAAATACAAACTGAGAGAGTTGAAGGGGAAGGGAGAGAAATTACCAGCCAACCCATTTTTGATTTTTTATGGCAAGAGGTCAATTTTGGAAATAACGGAAATCTTGGAATTATTGGAAAAATTTGATGAAAAGTCAAAATACAATGGCTCTCCAATCTTTGAGGCATTTCACAACCCCTCACTGCTGAGCAATGTTTTCCCCCTGAGTTAACAGGGTTTATTTTCTTTCCAAAGTTTTTTAAATTTATTTTTATTATCCATAATTAGATACACTTAATAAGGGAATAATGTGTCGATGTCTCTAATTTTAAAGAAATGTTATTTCCAAAAAGAACCCTGAATCTTGAGTTCAACAATCTGTCCCCAATTCATATCAGCTTTATTTTTTTCCCTGTGAATTCCTTCTAAATATTTACACACTTAGCTAAAACCACATGAGACACTAAAATGTGTCTTATCTACTTACACAACTGTTTCATCTTTGTATTACTCCATGGCGAGAAATGTTAGAGTAATTCTTAAAGAAATGTTAATAAAATCTGCCAGTTATTTTTGTTCACCTTTATATTTTGATCATTTCTCTCATCCATAAATACTTCATTTTCCCTCACCATGATAAGCAACCTAACACAAGTGAATTCAACGGTGGAAAGGCTGATTTTGGCTCACAGTTTTGGTGATATTTCTTAGCCCTGTAGCCCTGGGTGTCTGCAGGCAGCTCCATAGACTGTTGACCTGGCCTTCAGCACATTGGCCTTGGGAGGACATTTTTGATCCAAGCAATAACAATAATAAATGAATGGCTTTGTTTGTTTGTGTATTCATCTACTATTGCTGCACTTAAATCTTATTGACTATCATGTCAAACCACTAAATCACGGTGAGAAAGGAAGATCAATGCTACATCGTTTAGATCCCATGGCCTGGTGCTGTTCACAATGGAAGCAAGTTTGTTTCTTCACTTGGCACTAAGGAGCCCAGGAAAACACAGCATAAAGTTGGTTATAATTTAAATATTTATTATTTATTTATTTAGATATTTACACACGAGCACACAGACACACAGAGGGAGAGAGAGAGAGAGAGAGAGAGAGAGAGAGAGAGAGAGAGAGAGAGAGAGAGAGAGAATAGGCATGCCAGGGTCTCCAGCCACTGCAAAGGAGCTCCAGACACATGCACCACCTTGTGCATCTGGATTTACGTGGGCACTGGGGGAATTGAACTTGGGTCCTTCTGCTTTGCAGTCAAACACCTTACCTGCTAAGTTATCTATCCAGCCTTTCTCCATTTTTTAGACTTTTAAAAAGTGTCAGCTGTGCTTGGTAAAAGTGAACTTCAGAGGTCTGCATGGAGCTCACCCTGGATTTCCAAGGATAATTTGAGGACATGTAGTTTGAGCCTCCAAGGGCATAGAGGAACCCTTAAATCTCTTAAGAGCTGGATAAAGAAACATCCATCCATATTCACACCAAGGTAGGGAAGAATAGGAAGAGTATATGATCAGACAGAAATAAAAAGACTTTAAAAAATGGAAGAATCAAAATATTATATTAGTATGCAGTGAGATTCAAATAAGAATGAAGGGTTTTAATAATACAGTAAAGGAATATTACTGCCCAGTTAGTATCGTGCTAAATACTTAGCTCACAGTATTTCACTTCATTTGGGGCTTTTTTAGTTCCTGTCCAGTTGGGAGACATTCAAGAGTATTAAGAGACAGAAAGACTGCTCCAGAGTAGATTAAAAAGAATCATTTAGACACAAGCTAGATAGGTGTGTGGTTCTGGGAGGAGAAGAACCTCAGACAGTTCTCATCTCTCATCATGGTCTCTCTCTTGTGCTCTTGATTTTTTTTTTATTTCAACATGGTATCATGAATGATAACTTTTATTCAGTGGTAGCATTGACTCTTCAGCTCTTCTCCACTCCCACCCCTCCATTCCTTTTCCCTTTAAGTTTAGTAACAACGCATTGTTTGCCCACTAAATAATGTAATTCATTATGGACAAAATATATATATATATATATTAAAAAAAAGAAATGTTCAAGGAGAGTCTTTTGGGTTCTTCATGGAGACATTTGCTTTGCCTGTCCATTGAGCACCAGTTCCTCCTAGTGAGGCCTTTTCCCATATTACCAGGAATTCCTTTCAAAGCAGAAGCTCCAGTGCCCTCTTTGACTAAGCCAAGCTCACCTGAAGCCCCAGTGAGACCCTGAAGCAAACAGGCAGCCCTGAGAGGCATCGGTGGGATGGGGGGGAGGCTGAGTATCATGGGGGGGGCTCCTACACATAGCCATCCTAGCCATCTCTGGCTGAAGGAGAAAGATGGAGGTGATGGGCAGATCACAAAGGTTTGTGTTGCTCTGGGATCAGCGTTTTTGATTTTTAATGATTAAACATGATTTGACATCATCTGAGATCAACCACTTTGTTCTTGCCAGAGTCTTTAGACTATGACCTTTCAGCATCGAGAAGAACCAGGAAAGTGCCTTCTTCTCCAATGGAATATGAGATCATCCAGAAAGTAGCTTGTGGGAAGAGAGGTTTTAGACTGTTGCCGGAGGAACAAATCCTAGTCTTGGAATTCAGAATGACTAAGAAGGTCAGAGATGTTGGAGACCTGCCCTGAGGAACATTGTCCTTTGGTTGAATCAGGTTCGTAGATGAGCAAACCTTACAGTGATTTTAAGAGTTTGCCATCTGACTTCACGCTCTGCCAGATTTAAGTAGTTTTCTTTCTTCTTGCCTGTGAGGTAAGAAAATGGTGGTGTGAACAGTTAGAGGTCATTTTATGATCTTTTAAGTGGTAAGGCTAAGATTTTAGACCTATTTTCCTTTGGTGACTTAATGCTCTTCCATTACATATTGACTTACCCTTCAATTACTTATTTTATTTTGAATAATAATACTGTAAATTCATTGTAACCAAATAAAAGACCTTATGCATGCCGTTCCTATCCTTGTGCCTATGGGAAAAAGAGCAGCAGGTGAATCTCATAAATATGTCTTATCTGTATTTTTGTTGCATTAGCGAAGCTGAATGGCCTAAAGGTGATAAAAACCATTGCAGAAATAAAATATTTAATAAATATTTTTTAATATACAAACTGATACTAAAGTCATCAAGGAGAAAAAAAAAAACCAAAGGCAACGTTACATTTGAAACAGAATAAATGTAAATAACTATGTGAGAAACTGAGTCAGAATACTTCACGTTCAAACCTGTTGATCCTAATAATCATGACTGCTGGTGAAGAAGATTAAATCAATGTGTGTGTGTGTGTGTGTGTGTGTGTGTGTGTGTGTGTTGTGCGTGTGTGTGTGTGTGTGTGTGTGTGTGTGATTTTAGAATTTCAAAAACCCAAATCAGAAGAACTCTTACTAGAACAGTGATTGTTGGGTCTGGGTGCGCACAGATGAAGAAGCGAGAACCCAATGAGCTTTAATGTGTGTATATAAGGGACACAGCAGACTCTGGAGCTAGAGCTGCATCCCCTAAGTGTTGGCTAGCAGGCTTTTTAAAGAGAAAAACCTCAAACAGGTGCTGGCCAGTTGCCCGAGGGAGGAGTTGGGGAATCTTTTAACAGAATTGGTCAGGTCCAAAGGGGGAAATGCCCTGGGTCCACTCTTAGGAATTAGTCTCAGATTCAGGATGTTGGCAAACTCCTCCATGGTGACTTTAACAGGATTGATAGTACCCAGGGGTGAGGTAGGGGAGCAGGGACTTGCAGTTACAGTAGCAGGCTAGAATAATAGTACATTAGTCAATTTGACATGGTTACTTAGGAAACTAGAAACAGGTAGGTTAGTTTGACCTAGGTACTGGGGAAAACTAGGAGCTGATTGGTTGGGAAGGGGGCCCATGACAGGTGCCAGTTTTTCCAGGAACAAGGGGATACAGAGAAGTCATAACAATTAACAAAATGGAGGCCCTATGGCCAACCCTGGCCCTTCAGTTGTGTTTACTTGTATCTTTCCCCATAACCATTCAGTTCCGTGTCTTTCTGTCCATCCTCATAACCACAGTAGGATTCAAAAGGCAATGACACCTTTTAGATCAATTTTAATGCAAGAAAAAAGGAGGTAGAGTTTATCATAAAAAATCAATGACAACAGCAAGATGAACACCAGCTACCTCGTGCTGGGGAGTAATAAACAAAACAGGATAAAGAATGAATCATGTCAGCTTAATCTAATTTCCTTATATATCAGGGCTGACTTTCAGATCAAAGAGAAGAAATAGATTAAATATATCTTGATGTTAACAAGATTTTCAGTGCTATTCCATTTAACACCATCAATCATTAAGTAAACAAGAAAAACGTGCTTAAGTCTGTATTTAATAGTCATTTGCATGAATTTGGAAAGTGTGTGACATAATATAAACCTATTGCATCAAAGGAAATATCGTTGTTGATAATGTCAATCGTGGCCAACATGAGACATTGGATCACCCCAATCTTCCTCCCTTCCACGGTGACCCCAAATGAAGCACTAGAATCTAATGTTAATTAATTGTGATATTAATAGATCATATTTTCCTTCTGTTGAAAGATGATAGTAGAATACTTTAATAAGTCCTCTAAGTTTAAGGCAATAACAGAATTTGGGCATAATTTTGCCAGTTATAAAATGAGAAATACAATTGGCTCTCTTCTCAGGCTCACGCTGTAATTAAAGGGGTCTTCTGCAAAGAAAGCTAATCCCAGTGGTCAGCATATGGGAAAACTACATTGCAGCATTTTGCAATTGTTAGTAATATTATTTTGATAAGTGTGTAACTTGAAGGGCTTTCAGACTTGCAAATTATTTAATGGATATTATTTGCCATATCATTATTTTTTCATACACTAATGAGATGGTTTTATTTTGAATGGACTGGGAAACTATGAAAGTAGAAAAAATTCCTCAGAAATGCACTATAATTATAACAAACTAAGAGAAACACATTAAAATTAAATTATTTCTGATCATTCACACAAAGTTAGAAACATCCAAGAAATCTGGGTGTGGTGGTGCACGCCTTTAATCCCAGCAATTAGGAGGCAGAAGGAGGAGGATCAGATTAAGTTTGAAGCTACTCTAAGATTACATAGTGAATTCCAGGTTAGCCCAGAGCAAGACCATACCTTGAAAAAGAAAATCCAAGAAAAAAAAATAATTAATTTTTTATTTAATTTATTACTAAGGAAATTATAACAATTATATAATTATAAACAATTATAACAATTATATCTTGGTCATTTCTAAAATATGTATCTATTCTTCCTTCCCTCTGTGAGATTTTTCTACAGGTTTATATTTTCATATGTCCAGAGAACTTGTCAACATTTTGTTCAATTTTCTTTAAGTAACTTGATTATTTATTTAGTAAAAAATTCAAGGGAGGGCTGGAGAGATGGCTCAGCAGTTAAGGCACTTGCCTCCAGTGCCTAAGGCCCCAGGTTCAATTCCCCAGGACCCACATAAGCCAGACCCACAAGGTGGTGGCCCTGGTTCTCTCTCTCTCTCTCTCTCTCTCTCTCTCTCTCTCTCTCTCTCTCTCTCTCTCTCTCTCTCTCTCTGCTTGAAAATGAATAATTAAAATATTTTTTAAAAAATCAAGGGACACAGTAACTTCTGCTAATAATTTGTTTGAATTTTTCTTGGTTTTTTTAACATTAATTTTTTTTTTAAGAAAGAGGGTTAGATTCTTATATCCCTTCTGTTTGTCCCCATTCTACTGAGGGCCCTCCTCAGTGGGGCTCATTGGTGTTCATTGTGGAATCCTAAAAGGCTAAATCTTTGTATGGTGCCTCAAACTAATCCCACCCCCTCTTGGGTTCTTTCTACCTCTTCCACAATATTCCCTGAACTTGGGTGGGTGTGTTGGATATCTGACTTAGTGTTGAATTCTCTGTAGCCTCTGGTTCTCTGTTTTGGTGAGATTTGAATGACCACGGTGTCCCTCCTGGAACTGGTTGTCAGGCTAGCACTGAGAGAAGTCCCCATGTTGCTGCTTCCTCTATAATGACTTCTGGGTCTAGGGACAGATGTGTTAGAGGTGACCCATTAGGCTGTAGCAGTAGGCTATCTTTACTTGGTGTATTAATGTATCCTGGCTGTCTCCAGTATTTTCCTCCATCTGTTAGATAAAACAGATTCTCCACCCCAAAATGAAAGCAGCTTGGGTTCCTGGGAATAAGCCTAGTTATTTGAGACTTATTGAAGATGGATGTATATCCCACTCTTATCCAAAGAGAAGTGGAGCTTTTCTCTGGAATCTATTGGTTTCCTTTCCATGGGAACTGGACTGGGTTCCCAGTACCAGGTATAAATTCTCTCCTACTGAGAGAGTCTCAGATCCAATCCAAGAATAGTTGGTGACACGCATAAGCTGTGTACCACTATTGCACAGGTATGTACTTCTTGCCAAGATGGTTAGTTTTGTAACTTGCAGGGTCTCCTGCTTATTTGCATTAACAACCATTATTACCCATTTTTTCGGCACTATTAGGACTATCCAAGAGGGAACTGGTTTCCCTTTCAGTTCCAGCATGGTCTCTTGTCCTGTGACCAGATTGTGAAGTCTTCAACAATAGGGTCTTTTAGTTTTGACAGATAATCGAGTGTTTTGGCTATGACTTGCATTATTTTTGGGACCTCATGGGTCTCTGTGACCAACAGCTCAATTTTAAGGGGCAACCCATTTCTGGTCCTGGGATTCATCAGCCAAAGCCCATAGTTTTTAGGTTTTCTCTACCTTCTTCTATAGGAATCTTCTATCCAAGTGCCTCTCTATTTTATTGAGAGGTTTATATCTTGTAGAATACTTGCTTAAGCCAAATTCCAACTATATAACTCTTTCAAGATCCATATAATGCAAAGTATTTGATCATAAAAATAAAAATTTAAATATGAATTTATTTTATATGCACATAATTTTTACAGATTTAAACCAAGAGAGCTATGAGCTAAAATATGTTCACAAATTCAGGAAAACAGAATATATAAAATTACTTTCTGAATTTTCTGCATTCAACTTTTGTCTTTGCCATTGATGCTGGTATAACAAAATACTTTGGGCTGAGTGGCTTATAAACAATAGAAATTAATTTCGCATGGAAACTGGAAATTAACTCAGCTAAAGTCAATTTTGGATTATTTACTATAGTTTTGAAATGTATGTAGTGCTACAATAAATTCAGGTTTTCTTCTGAAGAGCAAAATATTCAAATATTTTATTAATGTTCATTATTTTTTCCAGTCCATAATTAGGAAGAAAATAATACATGCCTGAACTTAAACTATATGATGATAAAAGTTATAAGATTCCTAGCTTTTAAAGCCAGAAAAGTCTTTAAAAATCAGTAGTTCAGAAAATCATATATTTCAAATAAATAAAAAAATTAGTGAAGTTACTTGCCTGAGTCTCTTTATTAATAGTAGGAGTGGGCAAGACTCCAAGACATGTCCACTTTTCGTTATTAACTTATGGAAACGGCAGGTAGTACAGGGTAATATATTATTGCTAATTGGTATCATTAAATTCTTAGAATCATTGCAAATGAAAGTTGCCAAAAAATCAATCTAGGATTCCCAAAGAACAAGTATACACGTGTTCAATGTTTTCAACTCAGAAGCTTGGTCAAAGAACTGCTTGGGGTAACTACCTGTCAATCTTCATCTCAGGGCTACTCTTTTTTTTTTAATTAAATAACTTTATCAATAATTAGATACATTATATGAGCAAATCTTGTGATGGTACCCCATTCCCTTCCTCTGTCTCCAACCCAATGGAGGCCTTCCTTGGTGGGCATACTAGATCAGTCCATGGTGTAGGGGGTTATGAATTCAACATGAGGTAGCAAGTTTTTCCCCGTATGTGTGTTGTCGGGGGGGATAATGTCTCTGGATATTCTCCCCCACAATGGCTCTTACAGTTTTCCGCCTCCTCTTCCACTCAGTTCCCTGAGTCATAGTGGGTGAGTTTTAAGTCTGCTTTATTGTTGAGATCTTAAGTCTCTCTGGACTTCTGCTCTGGCTTGTGCTAGGTGCCATTGGTGTCTGCCTCCCTGACCTATCCTGGGTTATCTGACTTGCTTGGTGATAGGTCTCTTGTTTATCTCTCCACTTTCTCATAGGTTTCATTTGGGCCCTGTGTGATACACCAGGGGTGGTTTGTCTTCAGGACTACTCTTACCTTGAATGATCAGCCTGCTAACTCAGAAGGCAGGAATTTACAATGTCTACCCAACTCCATAACAGACCACCTAGGAGACAAAAATTCATTTGGCAATTCTCATGGAACTGTTGTCAGGAAGAGCTAATAATTGTGAAGCATTTTATAAAAGTATGCCATAGGAATACTTCATAACGATTCTTATATTCCCGGTGGATCTATAATGCTACAATCTAATAAGTACAATCCTTTAACCAGCCACTCCATGGCTGCACTCTGGAGCGTTATGTGGGGTCTCAGCAGTTTTTCCAGCCTGTGATCACGGACAAGTATTTACGGCACATTGATATTATGTTCATTTGTTTCTTGTCAAAATTCGAACGGAAGTTGGTCCTTAGGTTGAATAGTTGCTACTTAGCTTGAAAAATGAATACTCACGATTGCATTTCTGAAAACTAGGACAAAGAACATTCACATCAATGGATATTCATCTGTGTGTCCTTGGAGCTATTGCTAGCAACAGGAAGTACAGTGCTTAGCTTGATACCCCAGGGATAATTCAGGCAACAAACTTTCATTAAAAGAAAACCTTTCCCAGTCAAAATCAGGATGAGGTACAAGAAATGAACCATTAGTGATCAGTGTCACTATCCCCTCTCCAAGCCACTCTCCATATTGGTTCTACAGGGCTATTTTGTAAGTACAAAATAAGCAGCTTAGGATGATATATATTTTTGCTCACCTTTAACCCTTTTTTTCACAGGAGCTGTGCCATGTCTGCTAGCTGAAACATTAGCCGGGTGAACCTGCTGGAAATTGTCTATTTCTTCTCATTACACTAATACGGGGAATTAACTAGGAAGCATGCCTGCTCTCCCATTAGACCAGCGGCACATTTATAAGGGCATCATTGAGAATGTTCCTTTCATTTCATCCCCAGATCCTCACTGGGTGGTTGCAGCTCTCTCTCTAAGCACTTGTAATTTCTCTTCATTAGCCTGCAATATGAGGCTACAGAGAGTCTTTTGTTGCAAGTGGCTATAGACATGACTGTCACTTCGTCCATTATTAGGTCAGTGGTGTGAGTTTTGAGAAGAAAGGCAATGGGCATAGTAGTTAGCGTTAGATATTAAAGTCACTAAATTACCACAAAGGATCCAGAGAGGAAAGAGGATCATTGCCCTTGTTTTCACAGATCATGGACAGATAGATACCAAAATGGCTTTTGCAAGGACAAGAAAACCAGCAGTAGGCAGAGAGAAGATTAAAACAACTGAAACCCTTACGGCAGCATCTTTTGGGAGGATAAAAGTTGCTAACCTCTTTCTTTTTATTTTGTCTTATACTGACCCCCCTACCCCCACTTAGACAGTGGGCTGACCTTTCTCTCCTTTAACACCATGTTATATATTTTTAATATTGACTGCCTTATTTCCTTTTTATATGCTGACACTTTATTATTTCTTTAAACTAGAAAACAAGCTTTACTTTGAGCACTTCACCTTCAAAGAAGGTTTTTGAAGAAAGCGTTCAACCAGTGTTTTAAAAAGAAATCTACAATATTATTGATGGGCTGGAGAAATGGCTCAGTTGGTACTGTGCTGGCCACACAAACAAGAACACCTGAGTTCTATATCCCCAGGACCCATATGAACATTCCAGACGTGATGCCTCATGCTTATAATCCCAATACTGGGAAAGCAAAGACAGGAGGATCCCTGATGCTTGCTGGCTACCCAGTCTAGCCTAACTAACAATTTTCAGGACAATGAAAGATGTGTTTGGTGTCATTGAGGAATAACATTCAAGGTTGATTTCTGGTTTCCAGACACACGGTCACACTTCAGTGTTCACCCACAAACATATGTGAACCTTAAATAAATATGCATACATTCATGCATGACACCCCTCGCAACATTAAAGCAGCCTTATTACTCACCCACCATGACTCAGGGAACTGAGCGGAAGAGGGGGCGGAAAGATTGTGAGAGCCGTGGTGAGGGAGACTGTCCGGAGGCATGACACCCATCAGTAACAACACACTTGGGCCAGGAAGACTGGGATGAGTACTAAGATATACAGGATCCCTTGCCACAAGGACTAATAGAGAGAGCCCACGAAGGAGGATATCCAACTGATCAGGGATGGGGAGGGGGGGAATTGGGGAATTCGGGATAACAACGCATGGTTTGCCCACTAAATAATGTAACTCATTATGGACAATAAATATTAAATTTAAAAAAAAGAGTTTAAAAAAAAACAAAGAACAAATAGATGAGACTTAAATATTTTTCTACTTCTATTATTCTGTAATAAGTCCATCAAAACCTTGGAAAGAGAGGATTTGGGGACAGAGAGGAGGGAAATGGGAGTACCATCACAAGATTTGCTCATTGTTAATTATTATATTATATTATTAATATACTTATAGTATATCATAATTATTGATAATAAAGACACTTAATTTAAAAAGATAAACAGTGGTACCCACACATGAATTGTACCTACAACGTTTCTACTTTTTTTTTCCACTACCAGAATACTTCAGTAGATTTTATATTTTCCTTAAGTGTTTCTTCTCTTTGCATATCCAAACATATTTTTAAAAGAACTGATACTTTTGAACCTACATTTTCACTCAAGGTATTCTAGCCATCTTTACATGTCACTAATATTTTTTTATCTATATTAACCTTAATTAGATACATTGATCATTAGATCATTTTCCTCCTCCCTGTCCCCAACCCACTGGGGGCCCTTCTTGATTGGACATACTAGATCTGTCCATAGGGTAGGGGATCATGAATTTTTCAGGAGGTAGTCAGGATCTTCCATTTGTGCGTTGTTGCTGAGGGGGTCAATGTCTCTGGATATTCTCCTCGACACCATGACTCTTACACTCTTTCCTCCCCCTCGTCCACTCAGTTCCCTGAGTCATGGTTGGTGAGCTTTAAGTCTGCTCTATTGTTGAGATCTTAAGTGTCTCTGGATTTCTGCTTTGGGTTGTGTTGGATATCGTTGGTGTCTGTCTCCTTGACCTATCTTAGGTTATCTGTCCTGCTGTAGTGATAGGTCTCATGTTTATCAATCCACACTCTTGAAGGTTTCATTTGGGACCTACATGATAGGCCAGTGGTGGTTCATCTCTTGCTAGGATGTCCGTCATCATCCTATGGCTTGTTGGTGGAATTGGGTTGTCCCTGGCTCCCTCACTGTCTAATGAAAAATACAAACAATATCCCCCATCGGAGAGTGATATCAGTATAGGTTAAATGCAACCCCTGTTGCTAATTTGGCAAGATTCTATAGGGAGCAGTCTCTCTGTAGTTCTCTGGTAGTGGGAAGTTCCCCTTGGAGCTCAAGTATTTGGCCCCATAGGATTATACACTGGATCCCAGTTTCAGCTAAGGATTCTTTTTCACTGAATGGATCTCTGGGACAATTTGAAAGTCATCGATAATCCCCTCCACCACCCTCCAGGTTTTGGAGGCACTATTGCACAAATGATCACTCCTTGACTCTCTGATCTCTCCCATGAAGTGGAGTGTTCAGCATTCTTTGTGACATCCTTCTGAATTGTATATAAGATGTCTCTTCTTTCTCCAAATATCATTGACAAATATCCCCTGGCAGCTCATGTAATGCCTTCTGGCACTACAAATGTTACCACTGGGATCAGGTTGCCATTTTGGATCTTTCAGGGTCTCTCGGTGTTGTGTGATGACTTTCTGTAGTTTCTTCAGCAATAAGAACTTACCTTTGGTCTTGGGTGGGTATTCAAGAGCTTTGACAGAAGTCTGTCTCATTTTGGGGACCTCGTGGGTCTCTTTGATCAACAGCTCATTGTGGAAACCAATAACTGGGACAGGAAGTCGCAGGCCTAATCAATTTTTCATGGCGTTAGGCTTCCTCCCATTCTATTCATGGCCCCTCTTACCCAATGATGCCCACACCTTCCTCAAGACTTTACTGTATCAAAATAAGAATTTTTTGGTTTCAGTTCTTTATTGGTTTAGCTTATTGTATAAGTTCCCTCCCCTTACCTCTCCCCCCAATTCCTTCCATCCCTTTTTACAGTCTCTCATTTCATCTGTTAGGTTTGCTTAGAGTTTAGGCTTTAAAAAATTTAAAAAGAAATAAAAAGAGAACAAAAAAAAACATTGGGAAGGAGTAAATCTTGAGTTTGCCATGAGAAGAAGAGAGACAGTAGCAATAAATCTCTGCATTAGGGTCTTGAGTCTGGAAGCCAAACACACCTGAGTGCTTTCTCTAGATCCCTGGTTGCATCATTTTCCTCCTCCTCCCGGTGTTTTCCAGTTACATGTGCTTTACAAGACCTATCCTGACCACTGCCATATCCTACTGAGTGCAGACTCCTGACTCTGTTCTACCCTGACTGATGCATTGATGGACTGCATGCCCTCAGCACTTGCAACATGCCAAACTGCATATATATATATATATATATATATATATATATATATATATATATATATATATATATATATATATATGTTTATTGGTGGATTTTTTATGTTTTTTTTCATTCTTCCTGGCTAGAATTTAATTATCTGAAGGTATCAGAGCTTGTTTTGTGTACTCAGTCATCCCAAATGCCTGACCACTTCAAGGATGCAGCTGGTGCTCAATTAATATTTGCTAAAGGAAACAATAAAATTGCATCTGGCATGTCCACCTTTGTGCCACTGTAAGTTTTTAACCTCCCTAATTCTAAATCTCCTCAGATATAAAGTACCTGCTTCCTTAGTTTCCCAGTAGGAGTAGATATTCTAATCTCTAAGCTCTGTTCTTAAAAGTTATAATTCCTTTCAGGTTCTTGATTTATAATTGAATATGTTATATATTCATGTGGTTCATGCACAAAAGTATTTATTTTGTTAATTTAGATCATATTTGTTGATGGTTATGTGTCATAAAGTGACACAGTTTTTTTTGGGAAAAATGCCAACATTTGTCTTCAGAGTTAGCTATAACTAGGTCTCAATAAAAGGTTAAATAGGCTTAGTTATGTCATTGGGATGTGAGTATTTTGAGGATTGCATGATAAATTTGTGTTTAATCAGCAGGAATAGTTTTTGTCTTTTATTAATTTCATCCAAATGAGCAATAACTGGGATGTATAATTTAAAATCTTGGCATCAAGAATAGAATCGCATATATACGAGTACTCAATTAATGCAGACTACCCCTACGGAGACATGTGTCAATTTAAAGTGCTGTGACTTATATTAGTGTGAAATTACAGAGCCCCTAAATTAGAAATTTTAAAAAGGAAACTCTTAATTCATCCATTAATTCATAATTAATACTTTTGGGAAGTCAGCAGGTCAAGTTTCATCAGTTCCCATCTGGGATACTTGTATGTTAACAGAAAATACCTTCACTTAGATGAAAGTACACTAATACATTCTCAAAGAGCTCATTGGAACCCTACACGTTTTCTTCAAAATTCCTTCCAAACTACAGTCTGTGTGGTTTGCTGTGACTCCTTGAGATGCTAACTCACCAAAATTCATCATCCACTCCCCAAATTCTGTCTTACCTACTTTCTTTCCGTCATGGTCTTCCTTTATACTAATGAACCCTCTTTGTGTTTTATCTCCCTTTGACTATTTAATCTTTGGCTTCATGGAAACGAGGTACTGGGTTACCATTCCTTAGGCCCTATGTAGGGTAGCCTCATAAATTAGGCTGGTCTCATGTAGACTAGACAGAGATGATACAGTTAATAGTATCTAAGATAGAGAGTTAAACTATTTCCTTCCAAAAGGAAATTTAATGGCACCCTCTGATCCTGAAGCTCCAGTCAAATCTTAACTTCTAAACCTGTTCATTGTACATTCATAAAGAGTTCTAAGTTGGGACTTGCAGCTTTGAGTATTTTCATAATTGAGTATTCTTTATACTTCCAAAATGGCCTTTTTTACCAGTGAGGAAGTTTCCTATAGTGGTCTGAAAACAGGTCAATTTTATGCTTGAGACTTATCTATAAGAGGCTGAATATACAAATGAAATTTGCCTGGACCATAGGTAATAACAGAATTCTGATGTACAGCTCCGAAGCAATAAACTCAGACTAGTATGAACATGAGCAGTGACTAATAGCCTCCCCTATTTTTTCCCACGTTTCCAATTCAGAACTAACCAGGAAAGGTTTAATATACTCCCTGAGTCCACCACATGAAATTCACCATTCCCTTATCAACTACATCCAATTACAACCCAATAGATGCCTTCCCTTGTTTTATCTGCCTTCCTTTGAGCTTCTGCCAAACACACGTTGATAGTTACTGACTCCCTTGCTAGAGCAAGCCCTGAATAAATAGCCTCTGTGTGTTCTCTTAGGTCGACTTCATTTATTTCCACATCTTCATAAACAACCATTAAGCTCTCCTTTCTAGATAAACTGGGGAGTTTTATTACTTGTTTCCAGCCCAGAGAAAGTCATGGAAAATTGGATGTCTCATTAATTGAAGACTACAAAAATCTTCCTTATGGCTCTGAGACATATTATTGTTCAACCCATCTGCCCCAGTATGTCCAGTGGCACTACTTATAGACCTTTCAAATGGCCACAGTTGAAATCCCTGTGTTCCACTTAACTTTGCCCCTTCATTCTGGAGCCAGAAGTTAATGAGCTCGCTCAGTTTTCTTGATAAAGGATCCCCTTACAAAGAAAGAACAAGAAAATTCCTTTTCCCTAGCAAATGAAGATCTAATGTTCTAAACCTCTCCAAGCTATTCTAGGAAATTCCATGGTCCTTGTTTGAGCTGGTCTCCTTTCCCTGGTGGTGTATCTGTGTGTGCATGTGGAGAGCAGAGGAAAACCTTAGGGTGCTGGTTTTCACCTTCCCTCTTGTTAGAGACAGGGACTTGCTGGTTGTTTGATGTTGTTAGATTCAGTGTTCTCTGGCTGCTATTTGATGTGTTATTACAGGTGCATGGGCCACTGTGCCTAGTTTTATGTGGGTTTTGGGGATCTTAATTCTGGTACTGCTTGGGCAGCCAGTGCTTTCAGCCCTGAGCTGAAACTCAGACCTCTGACTACATATCTTTAGTATTTATGGTGACTTAACATGTCAGTACTGGGTAAAACTTAGTGACTTAGAGCAGTGTGGATCCATACTGCCTGTGTTCAAAGCCTGTCTTATTAGCTATTTGATATCTGCCCTACTAGATATCTGATATCTTGCAAGTTTTTAGGCAAACTCTTCTATATATCCTCATCTTCAAAAATGCACATAATACTAATTTTTAAATCTTAATGATCCAAATATAAAATATAACAGGGTTTTGAAGACTAAGTGGTGAGCGAACTCATTTGAAGATGTGAAATACTTCCTGTAATTT
>PVHP010039717.1:0-16127 GCA_004024765.1 Zapus hudsonius | reverse complement strand
TGTCTAACATCTAAGAATTTATGCACACATTTTACAGGAAATCCAAGGGATTCATAAGCAACAAAGAAATGTTGGTAATCGAATATCCTTTTTGGTGACTTTTAAAAGAATGTGTCAAATAAAAGACAATTGGTCCCCCTTGACTACAGGTTCTACATCTGCAGATTAAATCAACCACAGAACATGTATTAATTACTGGGTAGACTTAGGGTGTGTGTATTTGTGTGTGTGGTGTGTGTGTGACCATACACAGGCATTTTTATCATGTCACTATTCCCTAAACATTGTAACAACTATTTACCTAGATTTTACATTACAGTAGCCGCTATAGGTAATCACAAGATGATTTAAATAATACATAAGAATATGCACTGGTTATATGTAAATATTATGACATTCATAACATTGAGTCCTGCATAATACTCAGCACCTAATACTGAAACAGCTGCACCAAAGGATATTCTGTAGATTTTATCTGATAGAAAAAGTTTTTTCTAGAAATATCTTCATATCTTTTCAGATTTAACTTCACAACTCAGTATTTATTTTACCCCCTCATACATGAAAAGCAGTGTACAAGGGCATTCAGGAATATTAATATATCAGAGTGGTAAATGCTTCCTCATGACCAAGCATAGTGCTATTTGCTTTATGCACAACAACTCATTATTCTACAAATAACACAACATAAACATTACTGTTACATATGATTTGAGGTAAATTCAAATACAGAGTTTAGCCGATTTACTTAGTCACATACTTTATAATTAATCTCAGATTCCCTAGATATTTTGAAGTTTTTTCCTTTTATTTTTGAATATGCCCCCTCTATTTATTGATAATGTCCCTCCAGATTCAATAGGAAAGTTTTCTGTCTTTGCTCTGTTCATGTTTGTCTGTGTGTCTCTGTATGTGTTTGTTTGCAGGTGTATGTATATGTGTGCATGCATGTGTGGACAAACTCAAGTGTTGTTTCTTAGGAACTGTGTGCTGGTTTTTGAGACAATGTCTCTCATTAAACTGGGAAATAGTCAAGTAGGCAAAACTGGTCATTGAGCCTTGGGGATCTCCTTCCCTCTGCTTCACCAGCATTGGGATTACAAGCAGGGGAAACCAAACCTGATTTTTAAAAATATTTTATTTATTTATTTGAGAGAGAGTGTGAGAGAGAAAGCGGCAGAGAGAGAGAGGGGGGGGAGAGAGAAAGTGGCAGAGAGAGAGAGCAAGGCAGAGAGAGAGAGAGAGAGAGAGAGAGAGAGAGAGAGAGAGAGAGAGAGAGGAGAGAATGGGTATGCCAGGGCATCCAGCCACTGCAAATGAACTCAAGACATATGTGCCACTTTGCACATATGGCTTTACGTGGGTACTGGAGAATCAAACTTGGGTCCTTCTGCTTTGCAGGCAAACACCTTAATTGCTAAGCCATTTCTCCAGCCCTAAACCTGTTTTTTTTTTTATTTGAGTTCTGGATATCAATCTCAAGTCTTTATGCTTGCAAATCAAGCATTTTTAAGACTGATCCACCACCCTGGTTGTGATGGTTAGGTTTTGTTGTCAGTTTGGTCTTTTTAATTATCTTAGGTGGGTCTCTGAGGATGTTTACAGGAAGGCAGCCTCTCAGTAGGGGGCAGGATGTAAGGAAACTCAAAGAAGCTAGAAGTAAACATCTTTTCCTGTGTGGGCAGTACAGGAAGGAAATTCCAGAGACTCAGGAAGCCATTAAGTCTGGGAAAAGGGTTGTAAGACTCCACCCTAAGCCTATATAAAGGAGAAGAAATTCTCTTTGGCCCCCCTGCCTGTTCCCTGTTCTGTGTGTGTGGTGTAGGTGAAGGGTTTTTCTCTCTGCTCAGCCTCTTTCACTTTTTTTTTTTACTTTTATGGGACTTTCCCTAAATTTGTAGCTTGAATAAATCATTTTCTTCCATAAACTGTGCCTGGTTTGGAGATTCATCCCATTAGTGTGTGGCTGACTGAAACAGACCACCCTGGTACTAAAACTTCTTTAAAAATTAAAGATGTAGGATTATAAATGCTGAGTATAGTTACTAATGAGATAGAAAGCATGGTTAGTCATAACCAAAATTTTGCAAAGAAAATAGAAGAGTAACCTTGGGATTGGAGACTAAGCAAGGCAACAGTTTGTATCACATTCTTTTTTTCTTATTGGTGAACTACAAAACAAATACAGTTGTTATAGTTTTTCAATAAAAACAATTACTAATTTATAATGCTTTTAAGATGACAATATTATCATGCACACAAAATGAAATGAAACTCTTTAAGAAAGTGAACGAATTACTAGGACTTTTCCATTCAGGTGCCTCATTTAAATGTGATTTATATTGACTTTCTTACAGACAAGGTGAAAATTAATAAGATAATAATCTTGATTTGAGTGGTGAGATAGAAGTCACAAAAATCCCACATTATCTACTCTAATGAGGAGCAAATTACTGCTCCTAAAAAAGAAGCAGAATTATTTTGGCTAAACTAAACAGAAGACCATTGCACTACCATAAAAAAAGCCCTCCTCAGAATGCATACAATGGTGGAATTACTATGCTTTCACAGATTTTTCCATTTTGTAATTTGTAACACTTTCATATGAGATAAGGTAAATTAGAAGCAAAGCACGTGCAGAGCCGTTTAATGACTAATAACCACATACCTTCATCATAGCATCATCACAAAGGACTTTCTTCCTTCTAATCTCGCATGTGCCTGACTGCTCGAACACTGTTTAATACACTCCTGCTCGTGGTAATTGACAGCTGGTCACAGTGTCATCATGTTCCTTTTTGAATAAATAATGGTAATAAAAGCTAACACTGAAGTGCCTGGCACATAACACTCTGATCTTGAATGAGTAAAATAACCATCTTCAAATTATAACTGATAATGTGCACCTCACCTGGTAGCTACTGGAATTAACAGAAAGCTTAGGTGAGCCAACTAAGTGTCAAGCCCTACCCCCAAACTAAATAATTCTTCAGAAATCAAGATGTGTGGGTGGTTATTTTATATACTTTTGAAATAAATATCTCATTGAAATAGAAGTGAAATAATTTTTTTTAAAAAACACAAACATACCTGAGAACGAGCATAAGAAGAAGCAGAGCACAGGAGAGCCATCCACCTTTTCCCCAGAGGTCAGGGGAGATGGACATAACATTCTCTTCTGCATTGTGTTTTTGCTGCAGAAATACTTAGCATAAAAATCGTCTACACTAAGGCAGATGGCTTTCTTTAGGCTGCTCCTGGGCAGACCTATTTGAGGGAAGTGGAGGCCTTATATTCTCAGGCATTAAGCCGGGGGAAATAGCCTGACAGCCCTGCTTATCTCTTTGTACCCAGTAGGAAAAAAGAAAAAAAAAAAAAACTTATTCACAGCAATGCAATTTCTGATGATGTTATTTTCTCCAGTTTTACTAGAAATTGACTTCATAAACAAAGTGACAATCATGGGCACAAGCCAAAGGATCTTCAGTTCCTGGAAAAGAAATGTTGCTGTTCTGGGCTTGGGGATTCAGGGCTGATCTGTGACATGTTGCTTCTCAGGAGGATCTTCATCCCAACAGCCAGCAGCTGTGTGATCACACTTGCGTGCTTGTACCTGTGACATTTGCACTGGTCTTTAACACCATCATCACCTGGAATAGTGACAATTAAAACAAGCATACTCATCTTTTCCTTAGATTACAAATTTAAATCTTTCTTAATAGGAAAAATGGGGACCTATTTACTCCTTACCTTCTTACTGCTGTAAGACTTGACTGCTTTCTAGTGTATACAAGGACTACTTCATTAAATGATGACTTTTATAAATATTTATTTATTTGCAGAGTGATAGAGAGAAGAGAGACAAAGAATATGGGCACACCAGGGCCTCCAGCCACTACAAATGAACTCAAATGCATGTACCACTTTGTGCATCTGGCTTTATGTGGGTACTGGGGAATTGAACACAGATTGTTAGGCTTTGCAGGCAAGCACCTTAAGCACTGAGTCATCTCTCCAGCTCCTTAAAAATTGACTTTTTAAAAAGAAGATAGTAAATAGTCAGTACCCATATAGTGTCCAATCTGATTCTCCCATTCACTCTTATCTGAACAAAACCTGAGAGCAACATTCACATAAAACATTCATCCAGAGACTAGTTCACTTGTTCATAGCTGAGAAGACATGGAGTTATTAAATAGAGGATTTTTCCTTCCTTCTCTTCCTTTCCAGTGTCAATATTTTAAATTTTGAAATGATTCAGATTCACCGACTCTTTTACGTGTCATGATGTCAGAGTTTGATCCACGTGTCCCCACAAAGAAATGTCTTCTGAAAGAAGACCCCCAGCTGATGGCAGTTTGGATAGTAGAACTGAGCTGAAGCTGTGTTGTCGGGGGCGGGTTTATTGGGTTATAAGCCAGATTCCCCTTGCCAGTGTTTGGCACACCGTCCTGCAGCTGTTTACAGTGCTGTGATGGAGGTGATGTCCACCCTCTACTCATGCTGTCATTTTTCTGCCATCATGGATCCTCCCCTTGAGTCTGTAAGCCTAATAAATCCATTCCTCCCAAGCAACATTGGCCAAGTTCTTTTTGTTGCAGCCATGAGAGAAGTTGACTACAACACATGAAATCCTTACAGAAAACTTAATTCAAGTCACACAAGCAATTAAACATGTATTGTGGTAATTACAAAGGTGAGACAATAACTTGCTCAAATATTATTCTTTTTGACCAATATCTTCCTTTCAAGGATAAGGACATTTCTGACAGTCAAGGTCTTTTATTATAGTTACTTAAAGTTGCTTCTGTATTTTTAAATATCATTTCCTTTTAACATGATATATATTATGTGCAGAAAATGATGGCTTTTATTTCTGGTTACTTTTCTGATTTATAGCACAATCCATTTACTTCAGGTATTATGTAATGAAAAATAATATTTATTAAACATTTACTTTAAATTCTCATTCTATGTATTACCTCAAAAGTAACACAATATTCTTAACTTTTTCACACTGTTGCTTATAATAAAATCTTAACCAAGAAAACAACTGTAAATAAAATGTATCAGCTCATTTGAAAATGCTGTTTTATTTGGGACACAAAACAGCCAGATTAGTTATATTTCACTTTTCTATACTTCATTAATCTATGATATCTATATGTTTGTGCCAAAGTAAATAGGAATATATTCTTAACATTTCATAAAAAGCCAACAAATTCCATTAATTTTTTTTCTTTCTATGGTACACATGTGTGTGCACGCATGATGCATGTGTACATCTTCATGTGTGTCAGTAGGGGCTCATGTGTCATGGCACATATGTGGCGATCAGAGAACAACCTCTGGGAGTTAGTCTTTACCTTATACTTGAGGCCCAGCCCTCACTGTTCACTGTTCAGTTCACCAGGAGAGCTGGCCCACAAGCTTTCACATAGTCACAGTGGGATTATAGAAACTTGCATGGGTTCTGGGGAACTGAACTCAGATAATCATAAATGTACTGCATACATTTTATCCATTTTTCTAGCTCTCACTTTATAATACTTATTTTTAAAGACAGTAGCTATGATGGGTAGGGTGGCATAGGATTGTAATCCCAGCACTCACTCTAGAGGCAGAAATAAGAATATTGCAACAAGTTGTTGACCAATCTAATCTACATAGTGAGTTCTGGGTCTATATAATGAGAATATTATAAAAATTTTTTAAAGTCTGTTTAGATGGTTCAGCATATAAGGTACCTGCCTGTGATGCCTAAGGGCCAGGGTTCAAATTCCCAGTATCCATGTAAAGCCAGATGTAAAAAGTGGAACATGCATCTGGAGTTTGCAGCGGCTGGAGGCTCTGGTGCACCTATTCTCTCTCTCTCTCTCTCTCTCTCTCTCTCTCTCTCTCCTTACAAATAAATAAATGATTTTTAATTTAAAAATTAAAAAGAAGGGAGACATAAAAAAGAAACCACATTCATAAGAACAGAAATAACTATTACTATTTGTTACAATGTATGAGAGCAACTACCATCTTACTTACTCCAAGAAGAAATTCCATAAACAAACTTCCTTTTAGTAACAATTGACTTCTTTCAAAAAAGGAAAGGTCTTATTTTTTCCAGAGAGAAAGAGAAATGTCAAAAGATGGCTTTAAAGCAAGTTCTCCTTGTTGACTTTGTTTCCAATAACAAAAAATTGGATTATAAAGTGATTTTTCCTCAACATGTTTAATTCACCTTGTCGTGGATTGATCCAGGTGTCCCCCACAAACAAATGAATGTGTTTTGATTGATTGATCCTCAGCTGATGGCAGATTAGGTTTTACAACCTCTCTGAAGCTGTGTTGTTGGGGGCAGGCTTATGGGGGTTATAAACCAGCTGGTTAGAATTATTGAACTTGGAGTTAGAGATTGAGGTTTCCCTGCTTGTTTTAAATCTTGTATTTCTTCAATCTGTTTTTGCCATGCCTCATGTTATCTTTTGCAGTGTGAAAGTTCAGGTCCATTAAGGGTTTATTTTTTGTTATTATGGCTCAGTTGAAAGCTGTGGGGACTTAAGAGTTGAGCTGAACACATAGTATTTACATCATGTATAATTATTAGTTTGTGGGGGCCAGGGGCAGACTGTCATGGTTTGATCCAGGTGTCCCCCACACACAACGAATGTGTTCTGAATATCTATCCTCAGCTGATGGCAGTTTGGGTTTTACAACCTCACTGGAGCTGTGTTGTTGGGGGCGGGCTTATGGGGGTTATAAGTCAGCTTCCCCTGCCAGTGTTTGGCACACCTTACTACCGCTGTTTCCAGTGCTGTGGCAGAGGTGATGTCCACCCCTCTGCTCATGCCATCATTTTCCCTACCAGGATGGAGTCTCCCCTCGAGTCCATAAGCCAAATAAACCCATTCCTCCAAAGCTGCTTTTGTTTGGGTTCTTTCTGCGCAGCAACTAGAAAGCTGACCACAACACACCTCAATGTCAATTCGAAAGAAAATTCAGGTGTAAGAAGATAGTTTAAGTTATCATCTGAGGGCTGAAGGTCAGCCTATTATGGAGGACCTGGAATTAGCCTTGGAGGAGGCAGCACTGAGCACTGCTGTAACAGAAGTCTGCATTTGGGAAAATTATTAAGCTTCTTTGGATCTCATATGCAAACCTTTCTCGGAATTGTTTTGAGAGGAATTCTTGCAAGAAAAACCAAAACAATAATAAAATGTCACTGACATGTTCATGACTGTAGAACTAAATGACTCCCTTATGCCATGTTAATATTCTCTTTTATATTTATATTTTTGTCAGTCAAAATTTTAGTATTACAGTAAAGCTAACAAGTACAGTTCTCTTACAAATGACTAGATTAGCTCTAAGTTTTCTATTTTCCTTTATGAAATTGAATTCCATTACTGCTAATGCTGCTGCTACATTTTCACTAGTACAGAATTGCTTTTGTGCCGCCATATTTCTTTTTGCTGGAAGACTAATATAAAACTGCAGTTCATTAACCAGGTCACGATAAAAATCCTTGTTAACTTGATTATTTCTTGCATTTATCTATGAATTTCCTTTCTTGATTTTGCTTTCCTAATGTTTATTATTATTTTAGGGTTCATTTTTTTTGGTTTATAATTTAATGAATTCCATTAATTTTGAAAATAACTAAGTGTATTTGTACTTCAACAGATCATAAAAACTGAAATTCTTCAGGTGTTTAGATCAGGAAAATCACATTAAATACAATCCACACCATTACAAGATGAATGTAAAGACCGTGGGGAACAAATAGGAAGATGGCAGGGTGTAACATGTACTAAATTCAAGCTACAGTTGAAATAACAATCCGATAAAACAAGCAGAAAAGCCATCCAGCGAGAAGGAAAAAATAACAATGATATATTCAGAGCCATGCATACCTTTCAGCTAGGATAGTGGACAGGTAGTTTCCTTTCAAACTGTGTTTTGGGTTTATATGGCTATGTTTTCATTGGCTATGTAATTTGGTATCACTTTTGTGCACACAGGAGAAAACTGATGAGTAAAGGAAGAGTCCCACAAATTGCACTGAATCTTCACAAAACTCTTGGGTTATCTTACAAACAAACAAACAAACAAAAAAACTGCTGTGTTTTGCAGAGCAACCAAACATTTCAAGGAGACTTTTGATTCTTTTCCAAGATGGTTGAGATCATTCTTAGCATGATGTCCCTGGCCTTGTGCAGATGCTCTGCCCTTGGAGATGCCACACAGGTGAAGGACATCTCTTAGGCCTCACACTCGTTACTTGGTAAACTTCCACTTCAAGCCTGTCTTTCTTCTCCTCCTACATTGGCTTTTTCCTATAGTTTTCTCTCAGATTGGGAGCAAAGATTAAAATTCTGAGATAAATACCTGCCCTTTCCTATAATTATTTACCTCTCCCCGCTTTATTTTAAAGGTATTAATAGTCAAATGTGTCTGCCACATGAAACAACTTGGTTTGAATGGCTTTTCACAGTTAGCTCTTCACTACAAAAGTAAATATATTTCAAAGTGTACATAGGCATCTTATGAATGGCTTATGTATATCTTTATATGGAAAATATATCCCTAGATCAAGAAAATGCTTAAATTACTACAACTGTTGATACATTTTACTATGTTTTTATATCAATGCCAGGCTTTGATTTGGACTTCTTACCAAACAAATTTTAGAGTAAATGACATTTGTGATGTGAACCAGCTTCCAAATGGGGGGAGGAAAGGAATTTGGTTAGGTGTCTTTTGCTGTTATTATTGTCATCATAGGCAATAATCAAGCTTTACACAGCACTTAACACTTTGGGATGTGCTAGCATGTGAATTACCTCATTAAATGAGACAAATGAGAAAATCACAGTCAATAATTCCAGTTCATGAATGAGATAGTTTAATTCTTTCCTTCTCATTGTCAAACTTGAGCTTGCTTATTATCTGTGAGGATTTTAAATGCAGGAGGGATGGGGCAATGAAGTGAAGAAGAATGTCATATCATCAAGCTGTATGGATAGAAAGTGGAAAACAGTTTTTACCACATAAGTCAAAAGAGATCATAGGGCTGCTATATAGGGGAGAACGCACACCTCACAAAGCAAATAAATAGCATTGAAGCATTAAAGTCATGAATTCATAGCACTAGTACTTCTTTAAAACTTGCTCAGTCTAAAAACAAGACTTGAAAACAGTTTTATAGATAACACCAGTACTTGATTTGAGCTGCTTATAAAAAGATTTATGATGAAAAAAAAATCACTTAATGTACCAATGTTAGCTAACGTAAATCTGATGTGTCTTATAATAGAAAGCCTATAGTTATGTATTTTCTCTGTAATTCTCTTATCTGAAATATCTCACTGCACAAATCAACTGTGCTTGTTTCAGTATCAACAACAGGTGAATCTTGATGCAACCGAAAATGTGATGTAGACTTTGATTCTTCACCTCCCCACTGAAACACACCCAGAATTTGGACAAATGTTCTAAAAACATGCAAAAATTCTCCTGAATTGGAGAATGGAGAAAAAAGAGAACTGAACACAGTGGGGTTTCATTATAGACTCCACATTTTCAGATTCAACCAAGACAGATTCCACGCAGAGCATGTGTAATGTACTTAGCCCTACAATGCTTGCCTCTAAATTGAACATGTACACGTCTTTTTATTATTCTCTAAACAGCGTAACAACCACTTTATCATATAGATTTAAGAAAGGATTCAGAATTATGGGAGGATATGTGTTGTAGTCAGCTTCATACTGCTGGGAAGAACTTCCAATGATGGTGGGAGAAGCTGGCCCCCTTTCTAAGATCCTTGAAGAGAAACACAACCAACCACACAGCCAGTACCAGAAGCAAGCACAAAATTGGCAGCAATCAGCCAGAGCTCTGATTGCTCTCTGCATACCTTTGGGCTAGAGATCAGATTCTCCCCCTGTGACACCTGCTCCATCCAGACAGCTGGAGACAATCTTTTAAATAAAAACATCTATTGGGGGAGATACATTCAAACTACCCCACTATGTGCAGATTATATACATCATTTTTTTAATATTGAGGTATGGCTTATACGAAAATGTAGCAATGACTGCTTTGCCTCTAGGAGAAACAGAGAAGGAAGACAAGAAACAGAACCAAGAGGAAGAGGGGAAGCAGCAAGATGAACCAATAAGAAAGATGGGAGAAGAGCTGGAACAGCAGCTAGGATTCCATGAGGACCCAAGAAGAATAGTTGGAAGCTAAAGTCTGAGTTTTAGGGGTATCTCTTATTCAATTTGTTTGGTGTATAACATTTCCAAGCCTGTCTTTTAGTAATCTGAAAGGTTGACCAGATCCTTGCCTCTGTGTGGATATGTACAAAAAAAGAAAAAAGAAAAAGAAAGAAAGAAAACTTCACCGTTAGAAACACAAGTGGTATTTTTTTAAACAAATAGAACATAAAAACCAAGAACTTCAAAAGAAATTGTAATATAGGATGGTTTCCTGGTGCTAAGCTTCCTCTGGAAAATCCAGCATAGGTTTTTGCATTTGAATTTATAAGGTCAAGCCAGGTATTATTAAGCATAGCCCTGGTCTTCAGACACTAGTGAAGACTGGCTAAAAACTCAGTGTGAAAGTGTTTAGAATGTTGTACCATACCTCCTCTACATTCACACAGTATGTGGTTTCAAGTGTGGGTGTGTGGGTGTGTGTGTTAAGGGGAAGCAGGCAGATGGGACTGGCTGAGTTCTCATAGTTACTTCTGGCATCAAGATTCATTTCAATACATGAGTTCACTGTACCAACTGATCCAGGCATGGAATCTTGTTCTTTTGGTCCATATTCTATTTGTTGTTGATCCACATTCTTCAATTCAGGGGCCTAATCAATTTCTTCAATTCTATGTGAATAGCTTTAATTTGTAGTTAGGAATGTGTTTGATCTGAAAAGCCCCCAAAAGGCACAAAAGCACGTTCTTTAATGGCACTCTTTTTTTTTCCCACTTTGGTGTTTAGAGAAAGAAATTCATACAGATGAAAACAATGTTGGCTATGTAAAATTCTAATCTTGTGCCAATTTTCTGTTACTATAATGAAACATTTGAGGTTAGGTGTTTATGTACACATGTGTGATGTGTAGAATGTGTGTATGTATTTGTCTGAGTGGGGCTGCGTGAGCCATGAATCCTACGTGAAGGTCAAAGGACATTCTTGAATACAGGTCCTTTCTAGGCAGGGTATTATTGCTGGATACGCCAGACTAGTTGACTCACAGTCTTCAGGAAAGTCTTCCTTTGCCTCTGTTCTCTTTGTGGTCTTTTGGAACTACAAATGTGCACAGAGGGCTTTACATGGTTCTGAGGATCCAAATTGAGGTAATCACATTTGTGCAACAAGCACTTTTACTCCCTGAGTCAATCATCCTCCTAACCCCTAGGCTGGGTAGTTTATAAGAAGCTTGGTTTTGGCCTGCAGTTTTGGAGGCTGACAGTTTGAAGGGTATGGAGCTAGGTGGGGTGAGGGTCCCTCTGGCTATTTCATGGCCCATTCATGGAAGGAGCACATGGAAGGGAAAGGATCATGTGGTGCACAAGGAAGTCAGAGGTAAAGTGGGAATTAATTAGGGCTCTACAGAAACTACATGATTTCTGCTGAGAGCGTAGCACCAAAGAGCTAAAAACCTCCCAGGAGACCACACCTCTTGAACATCTTTCATCTCACACTCACACTGAGGATAAAGCTGACAGCACATGAATCTTTGGGGAATAAACTCAAATCATGTCCAGACAACAGCAACCCTTCTGACAGCAAGTCTTCAATATTCTTATTCATTTGATCTCTTGCTAGATTTTTATCAATAAAAATATCTCTTTTTTTAACCTCTTTTTTGTTCTCTGCAAAAATGTTAATTATTTTTGAGTTTTCTCTATCTGGCTTTAAAAACAAATTGTTGTGGAATTGAGTGGAATTTTGACTATTACTTAGTTCAATTGTATCATACATTTTCCAGAGTTCAGTTGCACAGTCCACACTCTAGCTAACTTGAATATAAAGGGATTGATTCCTGGCTATTAAAGGGCTCATGGAATTTGAGGGAGACCTAAAGAAGCTGCTTTAAGGCTGAAGTTTGAGTAACAAACCCCAAGATTATATGACTCCCAGGGCAGAGGCCTAAAACTTTATAGAGCATCTGGGTTTTTCAGAAGTCTGCTCATCAAAAAGGTGGAATCTTGTGGAATAAATAAGCAAATAGAGACTTTGATCAAGATGGTGGATTAGCAACCACACTAGAATGTGGGGGAGAAAGGAGGCATGATTTTGGAGTTCCCTTACTGGAGATCTGCTGCACCATATCCCTCACTGGGTGGGCTTGGGTTGCACACACAAGAAATCTGCCTACTACTACTCTGTGCAGCTCTTCACAGCTAGAGCACAGAAGCAGGCGACATAAGGGATCCTCACATGCGGCAATGCTGGGGTTCACCACTGTCTTCCTGAAGTTCACAATGCCTGGCTGAGGCACACGTATTCGTGGGTGACTGGCCATCCTCCATATCTTCAAACTCTAGGACAGGCGATCAGCCCACTGAAGGGCTCGCGCATATGCACACACATGTGGGATCAGTCTGAACTCCACACATGATAGAGCTAGGGCACAGGAGGCTGAGGCATGTGCGCTGGCAGATGAGTAATCCAAAACCCACATGCAGCACTGTACTGTCCACCTGATCTCCACAAGGGTGGCTGGGAGAGAGAGAGAGAGAACAGAAAAAAGAAATTCACTAGCAAATATGGAAGTTACTGCTTACAATTTCTGACTCCAAAACATATCATTGTTAGTATAATATTCAATTACGATGTAAATACTTCCTGTGCAGTACTTCATGTTAATCTGTCTTCCAATTTCAGGTCATGATGATGCATCTCACTGATGGAGTTAAATCATGCAGAGAGACCTCAGGGCATTGGATGAGAGAGTCTTTCCTTTCTAGCCTTTCCCACACATGAAAGAGGGTGGCATGCATTTTTGAGTTGGCAAATTCCTGGTACCAACTACTTAGTCTTCAGATTGTGGCCTTGGGGAGTTAATTTGGTAATATATTCTATTAATTAAAATATTTAGCATAACTAGTATTTATGAATAAAACATGAGAACAAAATTTGAAAATCCTTACTAGTATATGGGAAAAAATAGCATGGAAAATTGAATCATTGAGAATTTAATAATAAAACTATAAATTCTTAATTAGTGTTATATATTATTTACTAGGGATATCTGGAGATGTATGATAACATTGTTGGTTATCATATAATCCAGGGAATTATCTCAATATTAATAGAGCATATGAGGTTATCATGGTTTGATCCAGGTGTCCCCCCACAAACAAATGAATGTGTTCTGAATGATCAATCCTCAGCTGATGGCAGTTTGGGTTTTACAACCTCGCTGGAGCTGTGTTGTTGGGGGCAGGTTTATGGGGTTATAAGACAGTTTCCCCTTGCCAGTGTTTGTCACACCTTCATGTTGCTGTTTGCAGTGCTGTGATGGAGGTAATGTCCACCCCTCTGCTAATGCCATCATTTTCCCTACCATGATGGAGTCTCTCCTTGAATTTGTAAGCCAAATAAATCTTTTCCTCCACAAGCTGCTTTTGCTTGGGTTCTTTCTGTGCTGCAACTAGAACGCTAACTTCAACAGAGGTAGAGATAGTTAATTACTTACCAGATAGGGAAAACAATAATATTTAACACAATGAAGAAGTGCCCCCAGTTAAAATTCCAACACCATTCCTGTCAAAACCATTTACATAGGTAATCTCTAAACAGTTTCATGACCTGCATGATCATCATAAAATTTCACCAAAATATGATCTATATGTTTTTTTATCCTCTATGAAGTATATATTCAGATGAATCTTAATGTAAAAATTGGTTTAAAAAGAGAGGTAACAGGGGCTGAGAGATCGCTCATCAGCGAAGGTACTCGCCTGCAAAGCCTAACAACTCAGGTGTGATTTCCTATTACCCACATAAAGCCAGATGCACAAAGTGGCACATACATCAAGAGTTCTTTGTCGTGGCTAGAGGCCCTGGTGTGTCCATCTCTCTCTCTCTCTCTCTCTCTCTCTCTCTCTCTCTCTCTCTCTCTCTCTCTCTCTCTCTCTCTCTTTCTCTCTCCTTTATGACTCTCTCTGCTTGAATAAATAAATAATTTAAAAAGAAAAAAGAGAGGTAATAAAAAGAGAAGAATCGCTTGACTTGATGAAATGCTCATTCTAAAGTGTGCTTTCCTAAATATCAGTGTTAGCATCACCTGGGAACTTATGGGAAGTGCAAAAATCTGACCATGCCTACATCAACATTCAGTCAGTTTTCTCTTGCTGTGGGTAATAATATAAATCTGAAAATTTTTTTAAATTTAAAAAGTTTACAAAGAAAAGTGGTGTGTTAAGCTAACAGTGTTGACAGATGAGAGTCCACAGGGTGGCACCAGATCCCAGAGCTCTGTTGCATAATGATTGACAGGATCAGAGCAGAATTGTGATGGAGAGGTCACATGGGGAGACAGAAAGCCAGAGAGATGAGAGGCCCACCTCTCTGTTTTTATGACAACTTCCACTTATAGGAACTAATTTAGAGGTTCATATCAACTACCTTAATCACTTCCAATAATCTGACCACCTCCTCCCAGACCTCACTTCTTATAGGTTTTAGCACCCCTATATGTCATCCTGGGGATCAGGCTCCCAACAAACACTTGGAGAACATACTCAAACCATAGCATCCTCTGAAACAAAAACACCAGATGGGGCTCAACATTGTGTTTATTAATTATTTCTCAAACCATTTTTGATATAGGATTTGACAACCGTGATAATCAAAGCCTCACAAGTCAATGTTATAAAGGTTTGCTGTAATTAGAAAATGTAAGTTCACCTGTTATAAGAGTGTTCAAAAGAAAGAATCATTGTGTATGAGTGATTGCACTATGATAATCTTTGGGCCCTTTAATAAGAGCTCCTCTACATCCTGCTGTCCAAGAAGTCATAGGAGAGAATAGCTCTAAGGTGTGACCCACAGTAGGTGATTTAAAGTAGAGGAAACCAGAAGTGGAATTTGTAAAGATTTTATGTCTGCTATACAAAATAACCACAGGCTAAATGGGGTAACTTAATTACCTTGTAGTTTCTGAAGGTCTGAAGCCTGACATGCTCTCACTAGGCTGGGGTACCAGCCAGCTGAGGGTTCTGGAGAGGAATTCTCCTCACTGGGACAAAATGCCTGAAAAAATATCAATTTAAGGTTTTATTTCAGCTCATAGTTCTATATTATAGTCCATTGTGGAGGGGAAGACATGGTGGCAGGAATTTGTAGTAGCTGCTCACGTTCAGGACTGTGAAGATATAGAAAGCAATGAATTCTGGTGCTCAGCCAGCTCTCTCTTTTTTATACAGGTCAGGACCCCAGCCCATGGAATAGTGCCCCCCCCCCAGTTAGATCTTCCCACCTTAATTAAGCTCATCAAGATAATCCTCACGGATTTATACAGAAGCTAATGTAACCCACATAAACTGTCACAGGTGACTCTAGGCCCTGTCAAGTTGACCAACAATCTAAACCATCACACCATATAATGTAATATATCATCATAACATCACACCATATAATATAATGTATTATACATCATAACACATACATAATAACCATCACCATATAATGTAATGTATTATACATCATAATGCATAATCATAACATCACACCATATAATGTAATGTATTATATCATAATGCATAATCATAACATCACACCATATAATGTAATGTATTATATCATAATGCATACATCATAACCAGCATGTCATATAATGTAATATATTATACATCATAACACATACATCATAACCATCACACCATATAATGTGATGTATTCACAGATGCCAGGGATTAGGATATGGACATCTTTCAAGAGTCATGCTTCACCCTAGCAAATGGGGAAGTTAACTCATTCATACCTTTGGGGGCAGCATTGAAGGTGCTAAGCTCTGGCATGTAAATGCCATTGTCATTGTTCTCTATTTCAAAGATTCTATCATACTGGTCTATGGAGAAAGAGATAAGGAATCAGAGAGAGTCTTACTGATGAATT
>PVHP010039716.1:0-16224 GCA_004024765.1 Zapus hudsonius | reverse complement strand
CTTGGTTCTTTACCTGGAGGGGTGACCCATACTTTCATTCCTGATGGATCTGAGCCATTTTTCACATTGCTTTGATTGGGGTGTTGTAGTTTCCCATTGACTTTGATAACAGGGCATGGTAACACCAAGAGGCGCCCGATAGAGTCTCCTGCACTCCAAACATATTCTTCCTTGCCTCCATTGTGGAGGAGCAGTCCAAAAGTGTTGCGGTCAGCTTTCTAGTTGCTGCGCAGAGAGAACCCAAGCAAAAGCGGCTTGTAGAGGAATGGGTTTATTTGGCTTACGGACTCGAGGGGAGACTTCATTCTGGCAGGGAAAACGATGGCATGAGCAGAGGGCTGGACATCACCTCTGCCACACCAACCCAACCCAAAGCAGAAGTTCAGAGATATTTAAGATCTCAACAATAAAGCAGACTTAAAACTCACCCACCATAGCTCAGGGAACTGAGTGGAAGAGGTGGTAGAAAGATAATAAGAGCCATGGTGGGGGAAAATATCCAGAGACATTGTCCCCCTCAGCAACAACACAAAAAGGGGGAAAAATACTAGCTACCTCTGGTGCAATTCATAACCCCCTACCTTATGGACAGATACAGTATGCGCACTGAGGAGGGTCTCCAGAGGGTTGGGACAGAGAGGAGGGAAATGGGGATATCATCACAAGATTTGCTCATACATTTCATCTAATTATTGATAATATAGATATATTTTTAAAGGGCACTTGCTTGTAAAGTCCAATGGCCCACGTTTAAATCCCTAGTACCCACGTTAAGCCAAACGCACAGAGGCACATTTGTCTGGAGTTTGCTGTGGTAGAAGGCCCTGGTGTCTCTCTCTCTCTCTCTCTCTCTCTCTCTCTCTCTCTCTCTCTCTCTCTCTCTCTCTTCTCTTTGAAATACATGAATATTTAAAATTAAAAATAAATAAAATGTCTAACTGGGGGTAGGGCTGTGGAAATAGCTCAGTTTTTAACCAGTGGCAGCTGTGTTAGCAGGAAGATCAACATTCAACCTCCAAAACTTAGATTTTTTTTTTTAAAGAAGCCAGCTGTGTGTGGGATGTGCTTGTAATCCCATTGATGTGAAGACTAAAACAGGCAGCTTCCTAAGGCTTACTGGCCAGCTAATCTAGTACTGCTGGTGAGTTCTGGGCTAGTGAGAGACTCTGTCTCAAGAAAGGTGAGCTGGTTGGGGTGGCACATGCCTTTAATCCCATCACTTGAGAGGCAGAGGTAGGAAGGTCGCTGTGAGTTCAAGGCCACCCTGAGACTCCACACACATGTACATGTGAGCGTGTGTGCACGCGCACCCCTCACCCCCCTGAAAGACCAGGCAGAATTTTGATAGGAATTGACCTGGGGAATATTGGCATCCTAATAATGTCAAGTCTTTTACTCCATGAACATGGAGTATCTGTTCATTTTTAGACCTTCTTTAAATTATTTCAATATTAACTATGGATTGCTCTCAATGAAATAAGTCTTTGTGGAGTTTTTAGCTGAGCAAGGATGGTTTTTCAAGGATTCACTTTGCCAAGCTTTTTGTAGAATAAAATATAGAAAGGAAAAGAGACCAGATAGGCAATGGTATTAGCGTAGGTTATGGCAGTGACAGAGGGGATATAAAGAAGTGTAATATGTGTGATCTGTTGTGAGGGTAGAGCTGACAAGACCTGAAAAAGAACTGTGAAGGAGGCAAGAGGAACTGGAAGAATGAATGAAGTTGTCACTGTTCAGGAAAGCCGAGGAGGATGTTCCTGGTGATTGGTGGGGACTACTTAGGAGTTAGATTCAATGAGTATTAACATTGACATTAACATTATTGATATCTAGGATTTCATACACAAGTCTATTAGCCTATTTGAGCTGAGATACTGAATGGCATTTGAAATATGAACCACAGAAATTTTGGGTAGAAGTACAAATGAGGTGTTGATGTATTTAAAGACCACAGACCATATGTGATTTTATCTGAGGAGACAGTTTACACAGTGAATAGTCTGAGGTCTGAGCTCAGGGGCCCCTTGTGTTAGAGATTAGGAAATTAGGTAGATCTAGAAAGGCTCTGGAAGGAGAGGTGGGTGCACTAGGAAAGAAAGCAAAAAATAAAGAAAGGTTTCCAATCTGTAGGGGACCAATCAAGTATTTCAAGCACTGCAAAGAGGCTGAGTGCACTGAAGATTGAGAATTAATTATTATTGGATTTGGCCATATAAAAGTCTTCAGTGACTTTGCCAAAATCTGAAATTTGGGTTTAGATGCATGGGGTTGTCTTATCTGGTGAGGACTTGGGTGAAAATGGAAAGAGAGGAAGGCGGAGGGTAGAGAAATCTTTCCAAGGAAATTTACAAATGGGAGCAGAGAATGGAGTATCATTTACCTTAGAGCAGCTTCTTATGTTGTGGAGGGTAATCGATGGGGTAACTAAATAGGAGGGTTGTGAAAAATTTGGAAGCAGAAAAAAATTTCTGAATGCACAACAAAAAATTAATTCCAAATTAAACACAATAATAAATCCAAGGTGTTCTTGGTAATTCATCCTATGTTGTATCACATAACGTCACTGTAGTCTTGGTTCTGAACATAACAGAACACCTTACACTGCACAAGCCATTATGACCACACAGAGCCAGTGACCAATGTTGGAAACTTGAGCTCAGATTTGAAACTACTGTATGTTTTGAATTGCAACATATAAACTTGACAAATACAAAATTTTTTTGCACTTGTAGAATTAAAGTGACTTAATTATGCAAAGCAAAGACAATATTTTCATACTGCCATTCCTCAGCATGTAACTATAAAGTTAGTATATATTTGGATTGTGTTGTGTTAGTATGTCTGATTTTAATAATTACTGATTGAGCCGGGCATGGTGGCACACGCCTTTAATCCTAGCACTCGGGAGGCAGAGGTAGAAGGATCACCATGAGTTTGAAGCCACCCTGAGACTATATAGTGAATTCCAGGTCAGCCTGGGCTATATATATATATATATATATATATATATATACTGATTGAGTTGCTGACTTGAGTTTGGCCTGAGATTAGGACAGAATTTCTACCAATTTCAGAAATGGCCCTATATTTTGCCATATTTATGTGCTCTCTCTCTCTCTTCAAATGGTTTGCTGATCTTTGACAGTAAAGTATAGACATCATGACAGCTCATCCATAAATACTTCAGTATGCACATCCCAAGATAGATGCTCCTCTCTAGTTACAAATGCTATTACATCTAAGAAAATTAATAGTAAATCCATATCACCTGATATCCAATCATATTCACATAGCCTTAAACTATCTTATATTATAATTTAATACAGAAGGCAAAGTCCATGCATTGGATATTGTTATGCCTCTTTAATATTTATTGATATAGAACCAGTCTCTCACTCTATTCCTTCTTAGTGATTTTGATTCTTTGGAAAGTTCAGGCTACACCACGACTCAGGGAACTGAGCGGAAGAGGGGGTGGAAAGATTGTGAGAGCTGTGGTGGAGGAGAATATCAGAGGCATGGCACCCCTCAGTAACAACATACCAGGGCCAGGAGAACCTGGCTGAATACTAGGCTATCCATGGTCCTCTGTCACAGGGACTGATCCAGATGACCCATGGAGGAGGATATCCAGCTGATTGGGGATGGGGAGGGGGGCATCGGGGAATTGGGGATAACAACTCATTGTTTGCCCACTAAATAATGTAACTCATTATGGACAATAAAAAAAAGCTCCGGCTAGTGATTCTGTGAAATATCCCACATTTTAACCTTTTCCAATTGTTTTTTTGCGATAGTATGTATCTACACATGTGAATGTGTGTGTGTCTCTGTGTGTACATGGGTGTGCCAGAATCTCTTACCACTGCAGAAAAATGCTTGTCTGGCTTCACATGGGTGTCTGGGGGAACCTGGGCTTTGTAAAGAAGTGCCTTTAACCCCTGAGCCATCTCTCTAAGCCCCCATGATATTATTATTTAACTTGTT
The DNA here is from genome assembly GCA_004024765.1 of Zapus hudsonius. NCBI lineage: Eukaryota > Metazoa > Chordata > Mammalia > Rodentia > Dipodidae > Zapus > Zapus hudsonius. Next base: position 12,237 of record PVHP010039716.1, on the reverse strand, counting down.
TCTTTTTCACCTAAGTAGCCTAAAAGGCTATGAGTTAATTCTTGAGGCTTAATTAGATGTAGGTTAAAATCTTATTTGAGTATTCCTATGGGAGATTAGTGGGGAAAGTGAATATGACCAGTGTAAATTTTATATGTATATATATGTATACATATATATTATGTGGTATATATATATGAAGATGCTATATTGAAACACATTATTTTGTATTTTAGCTACAAAAATTAACAATACAAAAAGATCATTGCAGATGCTTCCTGTCATAGGCCCTCAGGAGGCACACACTCTTCTACTGTTTGTGATACTAAATTGATCTCACAGTTAAAATAGTTGGCAGGCAGATCTCTCCATTATAAAATACCTTCTCCTTTTTTTGTATCTAGCTTTAAGAAACTGAGCTGGAGAGATGGCTCAGCGGTTAAGGCACTTACTTGCCTCCAGTGCTTAAGGGCCCTGGTTCAATTCCCCAGGACCCACATAAGCCAGACCCACAAGGTGGTGGCCCTGGTTCTCTCTCTCTCTCTCTCTCTCTCTCTCTCTCTCTCTCTCTCTCTCTCTCTCTCTCTCTCTCTCTCTCTCTCCTTGAAAATGAATAAACAAAATACATTTTAAAAAAGCTATGGAGGCAATATTCTAATGCTGTTCAAATCACTCATTCATCAAGGGAGTATTTTTTTCCAAGATGAAAGCAAATATGTCATGTTTAGTTGGTTGAAATAAGCCAGAGAAGAAAAGCCAGTGATTCAGGAGAGAGAAGAGCTGGAATCCTGCTCTTGAGATGAAAGCAGACAGGGTCCTGTGCACTGGAAGTCTAGACCATAGTCAGGAACATACAAGACATTCTCTATAGAAGCGCAGATATGCATACAGTTAGATGGAGTACCTGGTGGGTGGTAAGTGCTTTGAGAAGTTCTTTCTCAATTACCAATATAAGTAGTGATTGTATCAGGCTTCAATAATAGACTGAAATGTGAGGTCTTTGCACACATTGGTCAATCACGACTGGTCCATGGAGTGGTAAATACGAAGGGAGTGGTTTGAGATGAAGCATACTTATTAAGAAATGGGCTTGTTCCTGAGCTGAAGAGATGGCTTAGCAGTTAAGACGTTTGCCTGCAATGCAGAAGGACCCAAGTTCAATTCCCCAGTGCCCATGTAAAGCCAGATGCCCAAGAGGGCATGTGTGTCTGGAGGCCCTGGCACGCCTTCTCTCTCTGTCTCTCTCTCCCTCCCTCTCTGTCTCTCTCTCTCTAACATATAAATTAAATATTATTTTATTTTTTAAAAAATATTTTATTCAATGTCAAGGAGAGAGAGAGAGAGAGAGAGAGAGAGAGAGAGAGAGAGAGAGAGAGAGAGAGAGCACACCACAGCCACCACCTTGTGGGTTAGGGTTATGTGGGACCTGGGGAATTGAACCCAGGGCCTTAGGCACTGGAGGCAAGCACCTTAACCGCTGAGCCATCTCTCCAGCCCTAAATATTTTTAAAAATAAAGAAATGAGGTCTTTCCTTCAAGTCACATTTTAGTTCTTCTTAAGGCAAAAGATAGTCCCTTCACTATTCTGACATTCCCAGGTAAGATGGGTAATTGCACTCGGTTCTGTTGATCCTTTAAATATGTACCCAAGTGGTGAGACTCAAGATCATAATAATTTCAAACATGTGCCATACTATTTATACAATTCATTTTGCAGGCAAGAAGAAATAACTTCGGGGCATAGATCTAATCTAGCAAGATTCTATTGAAAAGGAATAATGTCAGAGGTTTGGAAGCTTCTTTTATAGAATGTACTGAAAAGTGACAACTTACTTTTAAGTTGTAGGGTAACATTTGATATCACTTACCTTCCTACATAGATATTAGCTTTATCTGTGTATTTATGCATTCCTATGGTATTACTGGTTATATTATACTGATGCAGTTGTAGGTATTTGTCACACGACGTATTTATGTAGATGGCCCGAAGTTGTGGAGTCTGGAGGACACTGGGGATGTAAATCAGTCCAGCGCTTTAAGATGTGCTGCTGAACAGCGGAGGAAGGAGTCTCTTTTAGAGAGTCCACTTGAACATTCTCTCCTCAAGGCAGCTAGTGTTTTAGAGCTGATTTCCAGGCAGCTTTCACAGTACAAGCATTTGGAATCTTACCTGGTAGATAATGGTCAGAGCAACTTTTCCCCAGGTACAAAACTGCATATGCAGGATCCTCTATGACGCATGTCTACTGACACACTGAGAGTCTCTAGATGCGTCCTTATATGTGTGTCCACTTAAGATGAAGGCAGGGGGCTGGAGGAATGGCTCAGAGGTTAAGGCACTTGCCTCCAGTGCTTAAGGCCCTGGGTTCAATTCCCCAGGACCCACATGGGCCAGACCCACAAGGTGGTGGCCCTGGTGTGCTCTCTCTCTCTCTCTCTCTCTCTCTCTCTCTCTCTCTCTCTCTCTCTCTCTCTGCTTGAAAATGAATAAATAAAATATTTTTAAAAAAAGATGAGGGCAGGCCAAATCTTTGCATATGCTAACTGTAAAACAGACTTGTTCTTGGTGACACTCAGTTGTGGGTCATAGGCTATCCTGGCAATGTCATTTCCTCCTTTCTATAGATGGTTAGTTCTTGCCATCAAAGAAGGCCTCACTCCACTAGCCCATAGTGGTTTCTCTTCTCTGATCCCTGGGAGCGTTTCCTGTCACCTTACTTCTTTGGTTTTTCTCAGCTGGCTTCTGTAACCAGCCCAGTCTGTAAAGCTAGTTAACTATTCTATTTTTATGTCATGTCTTTTCAACTGGATTGATCATTCTTGGAGGTCACACACCCTCTACCATCACTCTTCACATCTCCTCACATGGCTTAGCATATTGTGAGCGCATGAACCCCATTTGTTAAGTGAGTGAAGCAAATGTCGGTTTCATGTCCTGCCACCAGAGACTGTTTACAAATGTTACTAGATGAATACAAACTTCATGTTTCCAAAGGATAATAAAGTCTCAAGGAAGGCCACTTAGTAAATTTCCTCCTCAGGCACAGTTTTCCCCTTAGACTGATCATTCCCAGGATCCAGAGTAAGTGACAAAGAAACCTGAGTTTCAGGTGCTGTAGTAAAATGGGTAAGCTTGGTAAAATTTCTGCCATGTTACCTAGGCTCAAATCAAGGTTTTAAAAAAATTTTTTTTTATCAAAGAGAGAGAGAGATAGCAAGAAAGAAAGAGAGAGGAAGTGCATATGGGCATGCTAGGGCCTCTTCCTGCCACAAATGAATTCTAGACACATGTACCACTTTGTACATCTGGCTTAAATGGGTACTGGAGAGTTGAACCTAGGCTGATAGGCTTTGCAAGCAAGTGCCTTGAACTGCTGAGCCATTTCCCAGCTCTGAAATCCACTGTACATTTCCTACCTTGGTGGCTTTACAAGTTCTTATATGTTAGTTTCTTCAAATGAACCTGAGATGATCATCACACATGGTCACAATTTATTGTTCTGAGTTTTCAAACAAAATCTCTGAATACGAAATGATTTTTAATTCATTTGCCAGAAAAACCTTCCCTGATTGAACTTAAATGGATTTGAGGTAATATATATAGTGCTGATGTGCCCCTAGTGAGTAAGTATTCCTTTATGTCTGTGCAAAAATGTTGATGTATGCTCCAGACTCTGCCAGGGATGTTTCATGCACTGTATGTACTGCATCGGTTTTCTGACAAGCCCTGAATATCAAAACATATCAGACCTCCAGGTGGTTCAGATAAGACACTGTGGAGCTACTATTCCCAGGATGCTTAGGAGGATTAAATGTCGTAATAGGTGGGAACCATTTAGACATGCCTGCAGACGACACTTCCTTCATGAATATTAGCTAATGTTATTGGCATTTACCTGTTAAATTAATCACATTAGGATTCTTTTTTTCCTAAAGCTAAATTTCCTTTCTGGTGTAGTGGTACAGTCCTAGAATTCCAGCACTTGGGGGGGGGTAGAGATTGGAAGGTCAGAAGTTCAAGGTTATTCTCAGCTGTGTAGCAAGTTTCAAGGCAGCTTGGAATCCAGGAAACTCCGTTTTAAACTCTCCACCTGTCCAGCCCCCCTCCAACATTGTTTCTTATAAAATTTGGAGCATAGCATTTGTAGGAGGACTGCTGTTTTTCTTATCCCAAGTGAATGAATGATTTTCCTAGGATGCTAAATTTTGAAGTCTTTGGACTTTGTTTTTTTTTATCTTTATTATTTTTTTTATTTGCTTGGATTTTGTTTTAGGGTTTCTTTCCACCCTCTGCTGAGTCACTCATTCAATCAACAAATATTAATTTTTTTGCATGTGGGTAGTATGTGTAGTGTAGTATGTGGTGTGTGTGTGTGCATTATGCAGATGTGTATGCTAATGCAATACCTCATGGACTCACCTGCAGGGGTGGGAGGAGATGGTCGAGTGTCCTCACATGCCTGTCTTTCCTTGAGACAGAGTCTCTTACTGATTCTGGGCTTGCTGTTCATAAACCCCAGAGATTGTCTAGTCTCCACTCCCCCTAGGACTAGGTCTACAGGGGCACATGGACATGCCAAACTACTTATGTGGGTTCTAAAGATTTGGATTTGGGTGGTCTTAGGTTCCCTGAGGCCCTTAGACTAATTGCTGAACCATCTCTTCAGCCCCTGACAGATAACTTTTTTTATATTTATTCATTTTCAAGCAGAGAGCTACAGAGAAAGAGAGAGGAGAGAGAACCAGGGCCACTACCTGTGGGTCTGGCTTATGTGGGTCCTGGGGAATTGAACACAGGGCCTTAGGCATTGGAGGCAAGTGCCTTAACCGCTGAGCCATCTCTCCAGCCCGACAGATAACTTTTGTGTACTTATATACATGCTGGGCACTTTCTTGGCACAGAGGATATAGCAATTGTCAAGGGAGACAGATTATTTTTTAAGTAGAAGAGATAGATAGCAGATAATGCAAACAAACAGTATTTTCAGGTGATGATCAGTTGAATGAAGAACATCAAGTAGCCGAGGTACTAGGAGGGCTTGACTATGTGAAGGTGAACCTACCTTGGAAAGACTAGTCAGGGAGGCTTGGTGAGGAAGTAAGAACCAAGTGCGTATATTGATTGACTGTGTGAGCGATTAACAAACAAGAGGCTTGAAGCACAATAGAAACTACTGTTTTGTTTTTCCTTATCAGGATTAAAATATTATTTATTAATTTAAAAGCTGAGAGCTACAGACACGAGAGAGAGAGAGAGAGAGAGAGAGAGAGAGAGAGAGAGAGAGAGAGTATGAGCACACCAGGGCCTCCAGCCACTGCAAAGGAACTCCAGATCCATGCACCACTTTGTGCATTTGGATTACGTGGTTACTGGGGAATCAAACCCAGGTCATTAGGCTTTGCAAGCAAGCGTCTTAACTGCTGAGTCATCTCTCTAGCCCCCTCATCAGGATTTTTGTTAGCCTGCCACATCACATTGTCTAGGTTCCTTCCCTCTTTTGTTGTTTGCTTTTGCTTTGCTGTGAGGCAGACTGTCACTGTGTAGTGCAGGCTGGTTTGAACTCAAGCCTGAGCCTCATCTGGGATTTCAATCATGTGCTGCCGTTCCAGGCTTCCTTTTACTTTATTGATTCATTTATTGTTGTGGTCCTGAGGCTTGTGCATGTTTAGGCAAGTGCTCAGCCACTGAGCTTCACCCTTCCGTTTATTCTCTGCTGTACCCTGAGTGGCATCCACCTGGCCCACACTCAAGGCCATGAGGAAGGGAAAGAGGTAAGCAAGAACACAACATGCCTTTACAACCATCTACCCTCTTAAAGGGGCTAATTTTGAAAATTGAACATATCGCTTCCCTTTCTTCCCATTGAGCAGAACATACAGGGTGTATCAGTTACTTTCTCATTGCTGGGACAAATACTCAACCAGAAACAACTTAGGGAAAGAAAGGGCTTATTTTCAGCTTGTAGTTTCAAGGGAAAGTCCATCATTGCAGGGAAAGCGTGGCAGCAGGAGGAAGCCAGATCACATCTGCAGGGAGGAAGTCAGGAAAGAGAACCTCAAGGCTCACTCCCAGTGACACACTTCCTCCAGCAAGGCTCCTCAAAGCTCCACAGCTTTCAGAACAGCACCATCGGCTGGAGATTAAGTATTAAACTTGAGTCTATGGAGAGCATTTTACATTCAAACCACCAAACAGGGCCTCATCTGGTTGCCTAGAAGGAAATACTTTGTCTACTTGAGTTCTCATGTACTCAGCTCAGTTAAATACTGTGGCAGAAGAAAGAAGGGCTATTAGAGCTGGAGCATCCCTGCCATCAACCAAATGGTGAAATGGAGTCTGGGGGGAAATATCTCTAGCAGTAACCTTTCAAACAGAACATAGAGTTTCCAGGATTCTGAGCTTGCCAGGCACAGTGATGCATACCTGCTATCCCAGCATTGAGGAGGTCTTAGAGGCAGGAGTTCAAGGCCAGAATTAGCTACATATGAAGTTTGAGGCCAGCTGGATCCCCTTGAGATAGTACTTCAAGAAAGAAAGGCTTAGGGAAGTAGCTTAGTTGGAAGAGGGTTTACCTAGCAGGCTCAAAGTCCTGGGTTCAATCCCCAGCATCACATAAACCTAGTATGTGGCATATCCCAGTAATCCTAGCACCCCAGAAGAAGAGGCAGGAGGATCAGAAGTTCATGGCTATATCCAGCTACATGGCAAGTTTGAGGCCATCCTGGGATACATAAGACCCTTCCTAGGTGATGATTAGTCTCTTGTTTTTTTCAACTTGGCAGAATTTAGATCAGCATGGAAATAAATCTCTGGAAAGTCTATGAGGTTGTTTTCTAGATTATGTTAATTGAGGTGAGAAGACCTACTCTAATGATAGATAGAAGGATTCTATGGGATGATGTCCTGTACTGTATAAAAAGGAGAGTGTGAGCTGAACAGCAGCATTCCTTGCTCTCTGCTACTTCACTGTGGAAAGAATGTGGCCAGCTGCCTCAAGGCCCTGCTGTCAGGCCTCCCTTGCCATGATGGACTGAAATCTAGAACTGTAAGCAGCAATGAACCTTTCCTTATTTAAGCTTTTTTTTTCATATGTTTAGTCGCAGCAATGAGCGAAGTAACTAATTCTGAAGAGTGGTACCAAGAAGTGGGGCTGTTGCTGTGATAAACCTGACCACATAGTTTATAGGCCTTTGGAATTTGTTCTGCCTGGAAGGAATGTAGAAGAGTTTGGAACTTTGGGTTAGAAAAATACTTCGATGCTCTAAGCAACGCTTAATGAGCCATTCTGGTATTAGCCTGGTGATGAGAATGCTGAGAAAAACACTGCCAGCAGAAGCGTAGTTCATGAGGTTTTAGAGATGAACAAGGATTCTATCAGGAACTGGGCTAGAGGCAGTTCATTTAATAGGCTATCAAAGAAACTGGATACTTTCTGCCCATGTCCTGAGAACTCGAATGACGCTGAAGTCAAAAGTAATGAATTAAAAACAAGACGGCATTCAGGTTGATGCTGAGGAAGCAGTTGTAATTACTAAAGAGACAGCACCATTACAGAGGACTGGGATGATAGGAAAAATGTGCTGAAGGCAGACAACACCCATCAGAAACTTCATCTCAAGAAAATCAAAATTCAGCTGAAGGAAAGAGAGCCTTAACTAAGGTTTTCCCTGCTCAAATACAACTGCCTGAGGAAATGTTTGATCAAGATCAGCTCGGAAGGCATATGGAGAACTGTACAGTGGTGATTCAGCAGGCTCAGACTTTATTCTAAGCTGAACTTGGCAGCAATGACCATTTGGTAATGGCTTTGGAGTCACGAATGAGGCAAGATTGAGGGTATCATAGAGTATTACACAAAGGTTCCAGAGAGCCTCTAAGGCCAGGGAATATATGGCAGGTTTGGAATCTCTACATAGAGCCCCTGAGAGGCCACTGAGTGGAATTATGAAGGTGAATTGTGAGTACAATGGAGACCCCAGGATGTTAGAGATGCCAGAACCATAGGACATCTGCCGAAGGAACTTGTATTCTCAGAGTGGAGATGACCCAAGAGAGAGGTTGTGCTACAGAGAGCAGACTTGCAGGGGAAGGGCGACCCAAGCCCTGTGGGGCCCAGATGATTCCATCATGAGCCCTGGATGCCAGACATGTCACTGTAGAATTTGGAGATTTCCCTGCTGGGGTTCAGTCATGTATTGATTGATGTTTCCTTGTCATATACCCATTCCTTCTTTTTTGGACTGGAAATGTTTGTGCCATTCTATGTTGGAAGTATGTGTTTTTTGATGTTAGAGGCTCACAGTTAATAAGTTGCCTGAGTCTCAAAAGAGACTCTGCACTTATACTTCTGAATAAGACAGAGACTGTGAAAGACTATGGAGACTTTTAAAGTTGGACTGAATGTATTTCACATTATGAGATGACTATAAGCCTATGGGGACAAAGGCTGGAAGATATGGCTTAGAAGTGTTACATTAGAGTGTCAGTTTGACAAGGGGTAGATTTGTGATGGTTCATCTCTGGTTGTCCACTTGGAAGTATTTAGAATCCCCATGGAAATGATCCCTGGGCATGTCTGAGAGGTATGTTCTAGATTAGGTTAAATGAGGTGGAAGGACCCACCCTAAATGTGCACGGGCTAGGGTCCTAGACTGAATAAAAGGAGAAAGAGAGCAATACAATCATTGCTCTCTGCTTCCTCTCTGTGGACTGAATGTGCCCAGCTGCCTCAAGCTCCTTCTGTCGTGCCTTCCCCTCTGTGATGGACGGTGGCCTGGAAGTTTAAGCTGAAATAAAACCTTCCTTCCTTAAGCAGCTTTTTGTCAGGTGTTTGGTTACAGCAATGCATAAAGTAACTCTCACATCCTGTATCAAAAGAAACAAACAATAAAACCCACTACCACTATCAAGAAATGACCTCTGGGTCCCTGGGCACAGGTGAGTTTTCTATAAAGGCTAATGAAACTTAATCATCAGTCCATCCAACACTCTGGACTTAATAAACAGTTGCACCTAAATGTTTTAAGACTGATGCCCTATAAAAACGAATGCTAGCGTTCCATCTCTCAGCATAGGTGAACCTCAATATAAGACAGCAAATTGTAACAGTAACATGCCATGTGATCCCGTTCATGTATGATTCTATTTATAGAACATTTAATAGCATGTAAAGTAATACATTTCCTAATGTAGAAAAGACTGCTAGTTGCCTACTCGGTATCCAGTGTAGCCTCACTTTCCATCATAGCAGTTTACCTTCATTGTGGTGAGACTACATATAAGTGAAAAAGTACATTTTTCCCATTTCTTTTGCAGATACAGGTTATGATGTTGTAAACAATAGGATGTAAGTGGAAATTGTTAATTAGGGCTCTTGGGAAAGTCCCTTCCTTAAAGGAGGAAAGACTTAGCTGACATGCACCCTTTTACCATTAGTCGTCATTGTCTTCTTCTTTTTCCTTCTTCTTCTTCTCTTTTTCCTTCTTCTTCTTCTTCTTCTTCTTCTTCTTCTTCTCTTTTTCCTTCTTCTTCTTCTTCTTCGTCTTCTTCTTCTTCTTCTTCTTCTTCTTCTTCTTCTTCGTCTTCTCTTTTTCCTTCTTCTTCTTCTTCTTCTCTTTTACCTTCTTCTTCTTCTTCTTCTTCTTTGTGAATTTGTGTTTTTTATTATAAAAATAAGAATTACAGTAGTATATGTATTAAAGATTTATGCTACAAGTAAATTTTGTTGACCAAGGATGGGGACTCTTGGTGGGGTGAATAGAGAATTTGAAATTGGACAGTGAAGATGGAGCTACCCAAGTGGAAAAGTCAAGCAGGACATGAGATTTTGTGCATTTACCACTGCTTGTTCAAAGATTTCAAAAAATAAAATCAAATTTGTGTATCTATATGAATGCAGTTGAGTATCTGCCCTTTAACTCCTTTTGATAAGGATTAGGACATTGCAAAAGGGAATATTTCTTACACAGCTTAGTAGATTGTGGCAGAATGTGATGATTTTTTGTATGACCTGCTAAAATCCCATTCATGTCATTCCTTGCACGTGAATACAAGACAGTAACACGGGGCTACAGACACAATATTATTAGCTCAATAATCAGTGGGAAAAAATATGAATGTCAGCTGGGCATGGTGGTGCACGCCTTTAATCCCAGCACTCAGGAGGCAGAGGTAGGAGGGTCACCTTGAGTTCCAGGCCACCCTGAGACTATTCACAGCCCAATAATTCCAGGTCAGCTTGCGCTAGAGTAAGACCCTACCTTGGGAAAAAAAAGTCACTTTTTTTTTTTTTTGTCACGTAAACAAGACCTCTGAGGAATCAGCCTAACATTCATTCTGTTGTGCCTAAGTGTGTTGGTCAATGTTCTGCTTGTGCCCAAGTCTGTTCAGCAAGTGTCCTAGTCCTGCCTAAGTTTAAAAGCTTTAATGGGTGTGATATATAATAAATACTTGCCATAAAAATCACAAGCAAATTTCTAAACATGTTAAAGTAAAAAAATTCACCAAATTAATCACAAATGTAATCGGAATGTTCTTTTTGTAATGCATAAAAACAAATGCAATTATTTATAAAAAGTCTGGAATGTACCAGACAAGCAAGCTGTATACATTCCCTAATACTATTCCTTCAAAACTGTATGCTGTAGCTATTATTCTTTGTGAATTTGTGTTTTTTATTATAAAAATAAGAATTACAGTAGTATATGTATTAAAGATTTATGCTACAAGTAAATTTTGTTTAAGCTGATACCTGTGGAGTATTTTAAAGTCATATGTAGAAACCAACAAAGAAATGAAATGAATATCATCTAAGAAAAGTGATAGATGTAAAAAAAAATTTCAGGCTGGAGTGAAAGGCTCTAATTCTTATCTAGAAAGAGCACTTTTATTGAAATACAGACAGATAATGGCACATTCTTAAATAAATGGCTTTAATGTGTAAAAATCCAGTGTAAGAAAACCAAACTGTGATTAAAATTTAAAAGGTCTTATACATAGCTTTAAAATTAATTGTGTATGTAGTATATGTGTATTTGTGCTTTCTTTCTGGGTAGAAGTTTTCTGGTTTATGGTAGATTCTATTGTCTAAATAATTATCTATTTCATGTTTTTTTTCTGAATATTTTTTCAATTTCAAATTGTTTCAGGTTTTAGCGGTAGAAAAACAAATTATGCAGAAATGTCAACATAAAACGACCACTAAATATAAAAAAATATAAGTGCTTAGGATCAAAAATGATAAGAGCTCCACTAAACTAGCAGAGGGTCATCAAAGTAAAAGTAGCTGTGAGTGCGGACTATGAAGATATAAAGGGATTAGCATATGTGCTAACGGCCTAATTAAACCTAGCTCTTCACTGTGATGGTTTTATAGCTTCTTCTTTTGGTTGCCAGTTTGGAAGCTGCCAGCAAATATTTCCTTAATTGCCAAAGGAGACAATATGTGTTCCACCGTCTCATTCATAATATTTAACGCAGACATTATAAAGACACTGAGTGGAGGAAGACGAACACATTACTTGGAGAGGAGAACCTGCAGGATGATGGGGTGGGGGGAAGAGGATGTGCTTTCAAAAGCAAAACCCAATACAAATCCTCAGAAGAAATATTGAACTAGAATTCATACAGTCTACTTGCCTTGATAGACTAGCCTGCCCCTGTAATAAAACCTCCCAAAGTCAACAGTTCATAAAGTCTTTTGTTCTAGTAAAAGGGTCTTTAATTTTTAACACAAACTCATACTTTGGTATGCATGGATTTAAGTAAAATTAGAAGACATGTATATAATAGGATTTAATGGATTATCATCTGCATTTTCCAAAGATGTCAGCTTCTCTCAGCTCTGATGGAGTAGCACTTAATGTAAATTTAATTTGAAGTGATGTATGGAAGGCTTGAGGTGGTACTCCGTGATTCCCTAACTGCCTGGAGAGCCTCGGTGGGGAGCATCTGGATTTGAGGCTGCACATGCCCGGCAGCATGTACTAACTAGGATTAATGAGGGAGCCTGTTCACAGTGATCCGAAGGAGGTATGCTACATTTACCCCCAACAATATGAATAGGAGGGCTCGTTTCCTTTGGGGGCACATTGTATGAGGAGACTTAATGATGGACTCGATATTAGGTGTAATAAATATACTGTATTGGAAGCACTTTTGCTTTGTCGAATTTAAATATTATTTAATCATAAAACTGTGTTTGGTGAATAGGGTTGAAGAGAAGATTTTAACGTGTGTGTGTTTGTGTGTGTGTGTGT
>PVHP010039715.1:0-16213 GCA_004024765.1 Zapus hudsonius | reverse complement strand
CCCCCCTCCCCATCCCTGATCAGTTGTATATCCTCCTCCGTGGGCTGTCTGTATTAGTCCTTGTGGCAAGGGATCCTGTATATCTTAGTACTCATCCCGGTCTTCCTGGCCCAAGTGTGTTGTTACTGATGGGTGCCATGCCTCCGGACAGTCTCCCCCACCACAGCTCTATAACTCCTATGTCGATAGTTAAATATATGTGTGTGTTTTTTAGTTTCAGGTATCAAAGGGCAGGAATTGGAGATTTAAGTGAATGATCAGTCCTCCTTCTTAAACATTCAGCTTATGAAAGGAACTTCTTATTTATATTATAAGTGAGTCACTTTGACTTTGTAGAGCTACTGAGTTAATTATCCCCATATGTATTTGTGGTAGTATTGAAGTGTTCTTAATCTGGGGATCTAGCCTTTTCTTTTAGTCGTGGGATCTAGATTTCTAATGACAGATTTAGTCAGGAAACTTTCTAAGAGACAGATGTAAATACTATGAGCTTCATGATAATTCACCCACAAATACATTTCATCTTATTTTTTGCATAGATGACTGATGCTTCTGTTGAATGACCATCCATTTTACCTATAAAGAAGCAGAGCTTCATTAACTACGCCCTTACCTTTTGAAAATCAAGATCACTTGGCTCCCACTTAGACCTTGTCAATAGTTGTAAAAATTGCATCCTCTTTACTCTTCATGTTAAACACTTTATATACAATCTTATGAATCACCTTATGTGACCTCCTTTTCCCCAGAATCCTCATATCCTATTGTTATAAATGACTTCAATTTTGCAATAGTAATACTTGTAACTAGCTTGACCTATAGTTTTTTATTGCCACTGAATTTATAGTGATATCAATTTCATTATTAATATATTTTCTGCTTTGCTAGGGGCATGTTCTCTAGCTACAGGCAGTGTCTAAATCATTTCTTATGATTCTCCTGCTTACGTAGTCTGTCTAGAATATCTTCTTTAATTGTTTCAATCTTCTTGTTTGTTTCCCATAGCTATTTTGGAATTTCAACTCACTTTTTGCATAATATTATTTTTTTCATTGTATAAGAACTAAGCACCATTTACTCATACTATAGCAAAATCCTTGTGTGGGTGATAAAAATTTCAAGATGAAAACATGTTCTCCAATTGAAAATGTATATGTAGCATTGCATTCCATTTCTATGATTGACTAACCTCAATATCTGGGTCTGTGCTTTCCTTACTCCTAAATTTCATAGTTGTACAAGAATATTAACTTATTTCTTTAAATTATTCCTCACAGAAATCTTTTCAATATAGACATAATTTCCTAATATACAAATAAAGACACTAAGCTTGGAAAACACCAAATACTTATACAAAATCATACTTTATGTTGCATACAGATTAATCTAATTCTAAAACCCATGGTAACAATATTTCTTTCTTAGGGAACCTATGTTACATACTATAGATCATGATAGAGGGATGGTTTGTTAATGCTTAAGTATTGTTCAATTGTTGTTATATAACCAATTTCACCATCCATTTACTAAAATTTTAACCAGGAGTAGTGGTGCATTCCTGTAATTTCCACACTTGGGAGATGAAGGCAGAAAGATCAGACATTCCAGATTAGCCTGGAATATATAAGAAAATATCTTTAAAAATCTTTTTTGCTATCAAATCAAAATATTAACAAATGGGTCTTTGGACATAGTCTGCTGTGAGATGAAAATATTCCAATACATCCCAAAGCAGAAGTACTGAGACCCTTAAGATCTCAACAATAAAGCAGACTTGAAGCTCACCCATCATGACTCAGGAAACTAAGTGGAAAAGTGGGCAGAAAGATTTTAAGAGCCATCGTGGGGGAGAATATCCAGAGACATCACCCACCCCCCCAGCAACAACACACAGAGAGGGAGGGAACCTGGCTACCTGCTGTGCTATTTATAACCCCCTACCCCAGGGACTGATCCAGTAAGCCCCCTGAGGAGGATACCCAGTGGATTGGGGGCAAGCAGGAGGGAAACAGGGATACCAACACAATATTTTCTCATATGGTGTATCTAATTTTGGATAATAAGAATATCAATAAAATAAAACATTGACAGCAGAAAAAGAATTATTTCAGCATGTCTTCCCTGAAAGCAAAAGCAACAACTTGAAGTTACTACAGGAAAAGTTATCTGAAAAAATATCTGATAAATTGTCAACTGAGACACCAATTACTGCTTTTCACATAGCATGTTGCATATAGATTTTCCATTCATATGTTGGAGTATTTCAAATTATGTGTATCCAAAATATGTTAATTTTAGGGATACATACATGTAAATAGGGACTAAGAGATATAATTAAAAGATATACAAGCCTAATTGTGTAGCCAGTAAAATAAGATGGTCAAAATTATAATTTATTCTTAATATTTTCCTTCAGATTTAAATTTTCTAGCAAGATTATGCAAATATTTGTGACTTTGTGCCAATCAACTTTCCTTTGTAAATTGTAAGCATTCTTTGGCATATCAAAAGCTGAAACCCTCATATAGAACAATTTTTATAAAATCATCCAATCAGCAACAAAAGTATAAGATTTAAGAAGCAATCTTAAATTCATGGCTGCCAAAGAGGCGGGTTTATTATTTACATTATTGTTATAGATATGTACCTCCCAATGATTGCAATGCATCTATAGCCAAACAGAAATGCTCATATGAGAGGACGTGTATTCTAAACCTTCTGCAATAAGTATTTGGTGAAGCTAAAATAGGAGTGAAATGGATTGGCATCAATAAATCTCATAATACATCAAATAAGTTGAAATGTGGAATGTTGACCACATTCCAAAATACAGATCTGAGCTAAGCATAATTGCATTGTAGCACTAACTATACAGACAACATGGTATAGGACCAGGGATAATACACATGCACCTTCCAGGGCTTTTCAGCCTCATTTGTAAAATGAAATTATCTGAAGAGTGTTGTGCCCCACCCTAGCTGAGTAACCTTGAACTAACTTTTAGTAACCTTGAACTAAGTTTTAAAAAGAAGCCGGGTGTGGGGGCACACACCTTTAATCCTAGCACACCTGTGTCCCCTGAGGCAGAGGTGATAAAAATGCTAATAAGCTTTGCTGCCTGAGTTCCCATAGCTGTGTTCCTGTTTCCTGAGCCCCCATTGTGAAAGAAATAAGACAATACAATACATACTTGGGTTATATATATATATATATATATATATATATGTTTATATATATATATATATATATGATGGATATTAAAATAAAATTTGAAATTTCCTTTGACCTAGCTCCCAGCTGCATATAATTATTCAGCTGCCGCGCTCACCTTTCCTCGATTGAGCCAGGTCTCCTGCTGGCCAGAGAGACAGAGGCTCATTTCACAGGGGGGCCAGGTATCCATGCATTAACCAACATCTGGCACCCGAACAGGGACTTGAAGACTGGTAAAAGACCCTCTCTGTGTTTTCTGTTCCTTCTTCTTCCCCATCTGACTGGTTTGTCTTGCAGGCACACCCCAAGCCACTCCTCTGGGCTCTGTTCCTCTTTTGAATCTCCCTGCTTCTCCCAGTTCTATACTTGTTCCTTTTGTCCATCTAAAAGCCCAGAGGAGCCCCCTGCTCATCGAGTGCCAATCAGAATCTTGGTGAGTGAGACCCACATTTGGCCAATGGGTAATGCAACAGACAAGTCAGGACCCAGCGCTCAGGGCGCTGTGTTTATGACAAAAGATCGGGCCTGGAGGTCTGAAACACATACCACAGCACCAAGAAACAGTGAAAGTCACAGTATCCAGTACTCAAATCGCTATGGTTATGTCAGGAGGTCAGGCTTAGAGGTCTGAGACACATACCACAATGATAATAAGGCCTGCATTACTAGTATCCTAGCAAAGATGATCATGTATAAATATTTAGGTTTATTTAAGCTTATTTAAGTATAATTCAATAGACTTAATTTAAATTAATTTATAAGGCTTTTTCTCTATCTATACAGATGTAAAAGTGAGTTAAGCCTCATGGCATACAATGTCTCTGATACTTATGGATTTGGTACAAGAAAGTCTCCAGTTTGGGTTATAAAGTGTCTGCTATTTTCTCTAACTATATATGCCACAGTATGGATATTTTTCAGCCTGTCTAAAGTGCAGGTTTCCACTTTGTCAGAAATCTAGGTGCAGGCCCCCTGGGGCTAAAAAAAAATGGTCACTCAGGGCTAAACCAAGGGAATACAGCCTTTTGTTTGTGAGAGACCAGCAGCTCCAAAAATTAATTTTTGCCTTTATTATTTTAAGTTTTGCCTCTTTTGGTTATTGGTCTTTGTTGCCTATGGACTAAGGAATCCGATATGGCCCTAAGGCCTTTCCCCAAGAGATGGCTGAGACCCCATGGGACTTTAAGGGAAGGCCCTGCAGGCTGAATTCAATTGATTTGGTTTCTGTTCAATTTGTGATTGATTTGATTTCTGGTCAATTTATAAAGTTTTTTTCCTCTATAAAAGCCTTATAATACATATGATAATTCTACAGAGCTGAAGCAGGACGATGGCATACATTATTTTCTTTCAGTCTACCTCAATCAGTTTTAAAAATTCTATCAATGTAGATTTGTCAGAGATATTCAAAAGTTATCAAGATAGCAAAATTTTCCAGATATGATAAAGGTATTACGTTTTGCCTATACTTAATATATATTATAGAACTTATTAGTAACTTATTTATATGAGATATCTTATGCCAATAGATTATAAAATCTATGGTTATATCTATACTAATAAATATTATTAAACATATGGGTTGCTAATTTTCCTAAAATTGCATCCATAAAATATTGCATATTTCCTACTAATAAGGATGTCTAATTCTTACTACTTATTTTATATAATTTAATAATTAAGTCAGATTGATATGATTTCTCTAAATTCTATAAAGGATAAATATGTGTTGGATGCCAATTTTCCTATAAAATCCAGCTATATATACTTGGACTAAACAATAAAAGAAAAATCAAGATATTATTGTGCTCAATCTGACTCTGTGTTCAAAAGAGCTCATTAAATACAGATCCAAAGACAGACATATTTCCCAATACTTTCTCATAAGCTAGTCTGGCCAACTGGTTTATTAATGAATGTAAGGGAAAAAAAGGGAGATTTATGTCCTCTTTGTGAAGCTAGAGTCCATGATTGTATGGGTAAACTGAGGCAAAAAAATAAAAACATAAGGTTTCTTTTCTCATCTATTGCTCAATGGTTAGAAACATTTTCTGCTATAAATACTATATGTTTTCTGCTTGCTTATAAACAAAAAGAGGGTGCAGAAGGCCCCTAAAATTGTCTTATTTATATGTCTATGTTAAGGATCAGGCTGTTCAATGGTTAGAGATATTTTTTAATGGTTATTCTCTTTTGCCAAGTACAAATTTCTACATTTAGTAATTGCTAAAGATATTTGCTTGGTCTGCTAATAAGAAAATTAATTTTGGGGTTTTACAAAAAGTCTAGTCATGGTAAGTTTTAAAAAAAGTGACCGCCACAGGTCAGCTTTGAGTACTAAATGATTCTCTAGCTTAAGTTTTTATAAAACTGAGTACAGCTGTTCTCTTGCTTGTGAAACATGTAGGCTGACCACTGCTACCACTGGACCTGATCACTCCAGTTATAGCTATTGGCTCAGTTACTAGGTTGTTTTGGGGTTGAGAAATAAATGTGCAGAAAGAACTCTTAAGGTACTCACCCAAGCTAACTATATTTCTTTATCAGTATGTAAATTATTGGACAAATTAAGTTTGAAAGATAAAGGTTGCTTACTGATATTAATTTTCTAAAATAAGATTTTCACATCTAAAAACATTGTGAGTTTAAATGGTTTCTATTTGTTCATGCTAATGCTATCAAATGATTATCATTGGACTTACATAACTTAAGTTTAATTTCAGTCAATGTGGCTTCTATCCTCCTATTAGATAAATGTGTTAGAATAACTTAATTAAATTTTTATATAATTTCTCTCATGGATAAAATATAAAAATTGCCTTATTTATAAGGATCTCTACTATATATCAGGTTAATTAATGCCTAATGTTAAGCTAACATTGGTTGTTACATGTTTCCTTTTTCAAAACCAGATTGATATTAAAACTCAGCTATGCTAATTCAACAATGTCCAGACTCTACTTTATTGTTGGTAATCACAGAGTCTCTATCTAAGATATTATTTCAACAGTTGTCTTATTTTGTGTACTTAAACTAACTCTTTAAGACATATTCCCTACTCCAGGGTACAAGTTCAGACCTGTAAAAACAGTTATTTCAGCCTCTACAATTTGAGTTTCAAACCCTCGCAAATAATTGATATGCTTTCAAACATAGATGCTATCTTTCTAGACTGCTCTTGATCTGGTGACTTCCAGGTTAGATCTCTATATTTGGACTTATTGCTAAAAATGCTTCCAAAACTATATTTTGTCTATAGTAACAATCATGAGATATTATAACACTTGTGCTGTTATTAAGATAAAATGCTATACATATCTATTCTTAATAACTCTATTAATGTATAGCTTATGTTTGCAAACCATATAGGAAGCATCTCAGACCATATCAGAGGCTACGATGATGCCATTTGATAAACAGTTCTGGGGATGGAGCTGAGTTTCCATGGTGGACAACAACCTGACAGTAAACCACTCTCCAATGGGCACCCTATATAAATCACTCTCCACTTCTGGGGGATTCACCCAACCTCCTTCCTCACAATGTGAGACAGGACAAAATCTTGACAATATATAATATCGCTAATGGGCCTCTCTCTCTCTCTCTCTCTCTCTCTCGACTTAGATAGGGACCCTCCCCTCTCTGAGTGATTCCCCCAGTTGCCTTAACTCCATGTCCTATTCAGCAGGAAAAAGACAAGAGAGATTTTTCTACGTTCCCATCTCCCAACAGCAATTGGGGTGTCCTCAAGAGAGGGGGAAATTATATAAGTTTAAAAGTGAGACCCCACACAAGGTTGCCAAGGACCTGGGAGAGGATTTGGCTGTGTCTTTCTCATTGGGGAGACCAGGCCCACATGAGTAACCACTTGCGGATGATACCCACAGAGCAAGACCCAGACCCTTGTGCTTCCTCAGCGGGGCCAGCCCTCAAACTCCGGGAAACTCCTCCAGGGCAGGGAGGACAAAAGCAGCTTCGGCAGGCACCAGGGACCACGCGCCACTAACCCTGTAGTGATTCTTGGGCACACTTTTCCCTGAGACCCCTCCAAATAGACAGGTGATCGCGTTTTGCGGGCAGCTGAACTAGCGTGGTTTGGTTCCCAGAGCGCGCAGGACCCTCAAGCACCTGAGAACCTAAGCCAGGGCTGGGAGGACAAAAGCAGCTTCAGCGGGCACCTGGGACCACACGCCAATGACCCTCCAGCGATTCTTGGGCTCAATTCCCCCTGATACCCCTCTAAATACACAGGTGATCCTGTTCCTCGGGCAAGCTGAACTAGTGGGCAGGACTGCAGCTGCCAGGGGGAGCCAGGCCTCAGGCACCACTGGGGAACCTCTGCCAGTGCTGGATGGGCAAAGGCAGCTACGACGGGCTATAGATAGGAGGGCAATTTACAGATTCAACACTATGCCGATAAAAATTCAAACCTCGTTCTTCACAGACATAGAAAAAAATAATCTCTAAATTTATTTGGAAGGGCAAAGGACCTCGGATAGCCAAAACTATTCTAAGTAAAAAATCCTACTCAGGAGGTATCACCATGCCTGACTTCAAAACATACTATAAATCCATAGTAACAAAAACAGTATGGTACTGACATAAAAACAGAAAGACAGATCAATGGAACAGAATTGAAGACCTAGCTTTAAATGGAAGTAACTTCAGTTATTTGGTCTTTGACAAGGGGGCCAACAGTGTATGCTGGGCCAAAGATAGCATCTTCAACAAATGGTGCTGGAGGAATTGGATAAACATGTGTAAAAAAATGAAAATAGACCCACTTTTCACCTTGTACAAAAATCGACTCCAAATGGAACAGAGACCTTAATATAAATCCGATAACCATGTACACCCTGGAAGAAAAAACAGGAGGAACTCTACAAGAAATAGGAGTGGGAAAAACTTTCCTGAGCAAATCTCCAACAGCCCAGGAAATACAACAAACACTTAACCAATGGGACCTGATCAGGCTAAGAAGCTTCTGTACAGTCAAACAAACCATACTCAGAGCCAATAGACCCCCTTCAAATTGGGAAATGATTTTCGCCATCTACAACTCAGACAGAGGACTAATTTCCAAAACCTACAGAGAACTAAAAAAAAATTAATAACAAAAACCCAAAATGCCCCCTCACAAAATGGGGTACTGATCTCAACAGAGAATTCATGGAGGAGGAAAAACATATGTCCTTGACTCATTTAAGAAAGTGCTCAGCATCCCTAAGCATCAGGGAAATGCAAATCAAAAGCACAATGAGATACCATCTTACCCCTGTCAGAATGGCAATCATAAAGAAAACCAACAACAATCGTTGCTGGTGAGGATGCGGGGCAAAAGTAATCCCCATTCACTGCTGGTGGGATTGCAAACTTGTTCAACCACTATGGAAAGCAGTGTGGAGACTCCTAGACAGAATGGACATAGAACTACCAATGGACCCAGCTATCCCTCTACTAGGCATCTACCCGCAAGATGCCGCATCTTGATGCAGAAAATTTTGTACAACTATATTTATAGCAGCTCAATTCATAATAGCCAAGAATTGGAATCAACCCAAATGCCCATCCATGGAGGAATGGACAATGAAACTGTTGTATATTTACATGATGGAATTATACTCAGCTTAAAGGAAAAATGACACATCCAAATTTAGGGAAGAATGGTCTGACTTCGAGCAGATCTTACTAAGCGAACACTCAAAAGAACAGAGAATGGAATGCCGCATACTCTCCCTCATATGCGGTCCTTAGCCAGGATAACCATTTAGCCAGGATATACGTTTTATAACGTATAAGAGTGGGGTAAGGGAAGGGGGGAGGGAATTGGCTCAAACATGAGGCCAAACCATATAAGGTTCAAAAACATAAAATTCTCACGAGCATACTATAACCTAAAGAGTAAGTAGTGGGTGTCAACCGGTAAGAGGGGCCATGAGTAGTAGGGGAGAATGTCTGATTCTGTGAACAATTGAGCAGTCTGACAGCCCCAGGTCCCGGCCACTGCTTCCTTCCCTCACTGAGCTGTTGACCAAAGTGACCCATGAGGTTACAAAAACAAGACAGAATTCTGTCAAGGCTCTTGAATGCTCTCCCCAGGCCTGAGGCAAAACCCTGTTGCTGAAGAAACCACAGAATACCATCATTCAGCATTGAGAGACTCTACGAGGTCTGAAATGGTAACCAGCTCCCAGAAGGCAGATAGTGCAGTGCAGGAAGACACTACACAAGCTGCCAGGGGAAGCTGAACAACGACAGCTGGTGTAAACAGACCACTGGCATGAAATACAGTCTCAGGCCACGAGTAGGCTGACCACACCTCCTACTGGGAAAGAACAGCAAACAAAGAAAGTAGCACTTGTGCAATGGAGGAGCCTGAGCCTGGGGGAGACAATCAATAGCTATTAAATTTGGCCAAATACTCCACTCAGTGAGAGGGAACCCTTGATTGGAACCGGGGATTCAGGGCGATATGCAATGGATCACATACTCTTGGGCTACCAAGAAAAGATGCACTATGCGAGTTACTGCCTGGGAGGCTTTTAAAAATAGAAGCTAAGTAACCCAGATAGTTGTATATTTGTTAACGGATACTGACCTCATTCTCCGATGGAGATTGTGTTTATATTTTTCAGAATACAGTGAGGGAGCTGTGGCCCATATAACCCTACCAACCGACTGCTGGCAGAAAGCTGAAATCCTGTCATGAGATGAGCCACCACAGTCATACGGGGGAGTATTCACATGGAACCCTACAGAGAATGATTGGATGTACAAGGGACCCACAGCCATAGCCATTCAATCAACAAAAGATAAGCCAGTGTGACAGAAACCAACGAATCTCGACACAAAAACCCCTAAGCTCACAATACCATAGCAGCCTCAATACTCGCCCACCATGACTCAGGGAACTGAGCGGAAGAGGGGGCGGAAAGATTGTGAGAGCATTGGTGGGGGAGAATAGCAGAGACTTGGCAACCCTCAGTTACTACACTCTTGGGACATGAGAACCCGGCTGAAGAATGAGCTATCCATGGTCCCCTACCACAAAGACTGATACAGATGGCCCACGGAGGAGGAGGATATCCAGCTGACTGTGGATGGGGAAGGGGGGGCAACGGGGAATTGGGGATAACAACTCATGGTTGGCCCACTAAACAATGTAACTCATTATGAACAATAAAGAAAAAAAAATCTTTGTCTGGAGTGGTCCTCCAAAATAGACAAGGACTAAATATTTTATGTTATTTCTTGGGGGTAAAAAATTATACTATGTTTTATGTTATTTCTTAGAGATGGGGGGACTAAATATTATGCTTTTATATTATACTTTTGTTAATCATACAGGAGTTAATATAGATTCCCTTAAAAAGTTCAAACAGAACTTAAACCAACAATAGGGGCTCAGAGAACAAAATAAAGCCTCCTCATTCTTGGCTCATACAGTCTCCATGGCTAGGGTAATTGCTTTTAAGTCAATAAGATACAGCTCATGACATTGAGGGTCCAAATATTGTCTCCCCCAACAATAATTTTCTCTCAGGATATGAGGGGCCCTCTTTAAAGGCTCGCTCCTTGTTCTGGGGTCTGAGGGGTTCTGTTTGGAGCTAACCCCCCACAATTATGACACATATGAGGTGGTCCCAGGATATGTGGCCAAACTCTCCTGCATACAAATAAAAAAAGGGGTAAGATGTTGCACCCCAGCCTAGCTGAGTAACCTTGAACTAACTTTTAGTAACCTTGAACTAAGTTTTAGAAAGAAGCCAGGCATGGGGACACATACCTTTAATCCTAGCACACCTGTGTCCCCTGAGGCAGAGGTGATAAAAGTGCTAATAAGCTTTGCTGCCTGAGTTCCCATAGCTGTGTTCCTGTTTCCTGAGACCCCTTTGTGAAAGAAATACAACAGTACAATACATCCTTGGGTTATATATATGATGGATATTAAAATAAAATTTAAAATTTGCTTTGACTAAAACCACTTCTTTCTCTGATAGTAGTTGTACAGAATGGGCTTAAGGAGAGCATTCTCAAAGAATGGACTATTTTACCACTTTGTATGAAGTGGGAGAAAGTTCAGAACATGTTAATTGGCCAAGCTTGAAATTCCAAGGATCTGCAAATGGAACAGGTGCAAATGTAACTGGTGATAATTGATGGCTAATTATGCAAGCAATAACACACCCCAGGGTATTGGCTTGCCTGTGAATACATACAAGCCTTAGGTTTGAGGTTATTAGAACACAAACACAGAACCAGGAAGCAGTATTGTACAGAGAAAATGCTTTTGATAGTTATAAGCAAAATATGAAATTTTGAAAACCTATTAGAACATGACATAAAACAGTTCAATTGGCACTGAATAATCAGACCTACAGGCACCAATTCAGAAGAAAATCCCATTGAGTATATTCTCAATGCATCAGCATTCTGACACCCCCTCTACAATTGTTAAATCCCAAAAGCCAGTTGGGAAAATGATAAATGCCTTAGTTCACCTTTGCAAATACACTATAAAGAACTCAATTTGTATTTAGTGAAAATTCATAGGTTGACACTAGAGAAATGTTTTCTCATAAAGTATCAATTATATTTGACCATTATGTAGTCAAATATTGCCTAATACCTTTATTCTGAGGATGGAGTGTAGACCCCAGGAAAAGATATTTATTAATGACTGTTAGTAAAGCAATTTTCTTAGCTGAGATAAAATATGGAGAGAACCTTTGAGAGTGTGATATTATTGGGGTCTTCTCCCTTTGTGTAACTGATGTGTCTTCTGGACAGACAGATTTAAGAGATAGTATCCATGACAAAACAATGTTGGGAAGGAACTACTGAAATATAGAATAATAAGGAACATCAGAATTCTTTTCTGTGTTTTGAGTTATTAGGTATGATCACTTTTCACCTCCTCAAATGATATTATTCTATTCTAAATCAGAATTGCCTCTACCTTAGATTATTGCTATGGTAACATAACCACTCCCAATGTTACACATATTGACTACAATCAGCTAGGGTCCTGCTATTTTTAAAACCTTGAACAAATCATGTTACTTCTCTATCTATGATTCTCTAAGGACTATGACACATTCAAGTGAATACTGAACCTGTACATAAACTAGTAGTCATAGATCAGGCTTCATATGACTTATATAACATTCTTTTCTTATCTTTTATTTTCCTCTCTTACTCTCTCACAGCCACACTAACTTCTTTCCTGACCTTTGGAAAATTGAGTCATACAAATACCTGAAGACCTTTACTATTTCTCTTCCTTACGACAGAATACACTACATTCAGTGATATTCAATATAAGACAACAGGAAGAAAGATTTGGTAGAAATTCATATTCATATTCTTGGACTATCCTAGAATTTCTCTACCCAGGTAGAGAATAATATTTGCTTTTTTGCCTATCTGACATTCCAGGACTCTACATTATTAATCATCATTGTAGATTAAAAGCCACTTTAGGAGCCAAAAAAATCCAGTATCTATGACACAAGTTAGATAATTTAAATCAATACCCATGTGAGAGACTCAGACTTCTGGATTTATACAGCTATACCAATAGTAAAATATGCAATTATGTTTGAGTAACACTATCTTACTAATGCAAATATATGAAGGTGGTTCAAAAACAGTTGATATTTTTGCAATTCTCCAAAAAAAAATTAATGTACACAAATATTAATTACCATTGATTATGTTATCAAACATTACTGTGTCCAATGAGACGGTCAGAAATGCAAACACTGGCACCAGATTTCATACTACACAGTAGAATAAGAATAATCTTGTTATTTAATATGATACACCCAAGTCTTTGTGTGTTTATTTCTTGATACCTTGTATTCCGCCTGTCATGGGCTTGTTAATAAGTTGAACATAATAGGAAGCACTCCACTGAATTTTAAGATGTCATAGATAAGAGCAAATCTGTAATACCTTCCCCACTCTATGATTATATTCTATTTTCACATTGTGACAAGAAACAATTGCTACTGTTTCAACTATGAATGATACGGGTTGCCGATAATTAATTGACATGGAGAGAGAGCTTTTGAATTCCCTCTCCCCTTAATCTGAGTTTGTGTCCGTCCATGTACAAAGAATTATACACAGGGACAAGGATAATTCTTAATTACACATTTATTCTGAAACTTAATTAATTGGGAAAAGGAAAATGGGATGTAAAGGTCGACCAGCCGTCACGTGGTCTGTGAGTTTACAGGGAAGTGCATAAAATCACCCAACAAATCATAAAACATACAGAAAGGTGCATAAATTTACCAAAAATAAAGAAAAGAAGTAGCACACATGTTGAAGAAATTTTCCCTTCCCCCTCACCCTCTCCCTAATCCCGGTATCCAGATCAGGGAGGGGGGAGAGGTACACTCACCAGCCAGGTTTTGAGCGCTTCCCAGCCCACAGTCCAGACAGAAGGGCCAAAGGCCAGGGAGCATGGACTTTTAAGGATTTCCTTCTGGGGGAGTGGTGAACCTTGGCCTGGGAATGTCGCATGACAATGAGGTCATCTGTCTGAGGCCACATTCCTATCTACTGGTGAGAGGGTCTTTTAATCCCTCTCAAATACTTCATACTTTACTGCAATGCCTAAGAAATTTGAATGTGCCTTTTGTCTTCCAGAGAGATTCACTGCTAATTCATTTGACTGAATCTTGTCAATAATAATTTCATAAATGATATAAATGTTCAACAGAAGCATAGTCTTAAAACATAAAGCATAATTTTCATCCTACAGAAGTAAATCAATTTAATTGATCCTAAATTTACCATGTTATTTAAGAAAAGATCCTCATGGGACTGCTCATACATTATTTCCCTCTTCTATACCATTCTCTTCCTGATATAAATTTGATAATGGGGTTTAAGAAAAACTTTTGTAGGCTCATTTGTACAGATTTAAGGGTTTCCTAAACCTCCAGGCATTGCAAAGAGAAACTCATCACCAGAACCAGAATATGATTATTGAGCACTCTAAAAACCATTCATTAACTGTCATTGAAACTCTATACTGTATATCCTGAAGAAGTTTCTGATAGCATATATGACTTAATGAGTATGAATATCCCACTGTCTTGAATTACTCCCTTATAGGAATTTTGAGCCAGAGTAATATATAGATATAAATATAGATTATATCAATATACATTGAGTGTAGGGTTCTGTCACAGAATATATAGTGAATATTACATGTGAATTCAAACAAAGTGTTGTAGAATATATTATATATATATATATATATATATATATATATATATATATATATATATATATATATATATATACAGAGAGAGAGACAGAGAGAGAGAGGGGGGAGGAGAGAAAGAGAGAGCATTTTGACAGACATAATATGTGGAGATGGATACTGTGGTACCTATACCTAAGAAACCATATATTATTACTAGAAAATTTCAATGTCAGGGGTGGGATAACTTCCAGAGAGTTGATGGACAGGGAGGCCCTGATGTTCCCCAAACTGTACAGGCTATTTATAAGACTCTTGGTTGCCCACAAAAACTAGATTGTAAGACCTTATTGATGAAGACTCCTCACATGTGTAATGCAGGTCACTGAGAATTCACGCCTGAGCTGAACTGGAAGGTTCCTCCCTCTTGACTGTTGGATGCTAGAATATCTTAAAATTCAGTGGAGTGCTTCCTATTATGTTCAACTTATTAACAAGAGCTATGCAGAATGCAGACTATGTGAGAGAGAAGTCATCAACTGTCTTAAACAGCATTGTATCCTGTAAGCTTTCTGGCTGGCCAGCTGGGCTGTTTGTATCAACTGGTGCATTGGCATGCCATTTATGGGATGTCATGGTTTGATACAGGTGTCCCCCACAAACAAATGAATGTGTTCTGATAGATTGATCCTCAGCTGATGGCAGTTTGGGTTTTACAACCTCGATGAAGCTGTGTTGTTGGGGATAGGCTTATGGGGGTTATAAGCCAGCTTCCCCTTGCCAAAGTTTGGCACACCTTCCTGCCACTGTTGGCAGTGCTGTGACAGAGGTGATGTCCAGCCCTCCGCTCATTCCATCGTTTTCCCTGCCAGGATGGAGTCTCCCCTCGAGTCCGTAAGCCAAATAAACCCATTCCTCTACAAGCCACTTTTGTTTGGGTTCTTTCTGCACAGCAACTAGAAAGTTGACTGCAACAGTTTTGGTACCAGGATGTGGGGTCATCTGTTGCTGCTAGAACCCTGATCTTGTGGCTTTGGTCTTCTGGAAGTGATCTACAGGAGGAATGTGGAAGGATTTGAACTCTCGGCCTAAGAGATGCCTTGCAGTGTTGTGAGTACAGCTTCATGGATCATTCTGGTCAGAGTTGAAAGACCTGAATGTAATGAACACTATGGACTGTGAGGTATGGCTTAGGAGGGTGAGAAAGAACTTTGTCAGGACTGTGCCAGAAGCAGTTTGCATGCGAGGCTTGCTGCATTCTGCCTGCCTATGTACTGGAAACCTGTGCAGGGTTGTTTTACATGAAGATGGACTGGTTTGAGCAGATGGAGATGGCACAGAAAGATCTGCCCGTTCACCTGCAATTGTTTGAGAGGTTACAACCATTGAGATTCAGCCAGCTGGTCTGCATTGGAACAACAGGAAGAATGCAGACTGTTGGAAGTAAGAGGCCTGAATGCTTTGATCCCCCCTGGATTAACAAATTGGTAGCTCACCTGGTTCTGTGGAATGGAGATTGGTTAGAAAGAGAGGGTCATTGGATTTGCAACATAGTTGTTTTTGAAAATGGCCATTGGCGCGTGAAGCAGGTGTGCAAGGTTGCCTGCATGGAGCCTGATGGAGCCATGAGGATGAACTGTGGGTTGCAATGGAAACCCATAGAATTCCAGGACTATGGATGGGTGCCAAGGCGAGCTGCCAGCACCGGATGAAGTTTTCCCAGACTGTGAGTAGCTGAGCTGGAGGGGCGGAATTGAATCTCCAAGAGACTTGTGTTAT
>PVHP010039714.1:0-16780 GCA_004024765.1 Zapus hudsonius | reverse complement strand
TTTTTTTTTTTTTTGGTATTATGGCTCAGTTAAGAGACCTTGGAATGTGAGGTAATTTAAACAGAATTGGGATCAACAAAAAACTATGGGTACTTGGATGGTTGTGAGTTTATGGGGGCCAAGAGTAGAATGTCATGCTTTGAGTTAGGTGCCCCCCATAAACTCATGTGTTCTGAATGCTTGGTCCCCAGCTGGTAGAAATCTGGGAATTGGAGTCTCCTGTAGGGGGTGAGTTGTTGGGGGCAGGTTTATGGGAGTTATAACTAGCTTCCCAATCTCAATGTTTGGCACACTCTTCTGATGTTGGGTAGGAGATGATGTCCAGCCTCTGCTCATACCAGTTTCCTGGGCCACCATGGATCTTCCCCTCAAATCTATAAGCCAAAATAAGCCCTTTCCTCTCAACTTGGTAGGTTATTTTGTACCAGCAACACGAAGTTGAATGCAGCAAAAAGAGACCCAAGACCCATCAGTACAACAAGAAAGGAAGTCGACTGCCTAGAATGAGATGAGTCATCTCTATCACATCCGCCAGGGTCCAGGAAACATTTCAGAGGAAGCGCCAGATTAAATGAGTGCTACTCTCACTGCTAGCCTGAGAACCTCTTTTGAGGACATGGTTGGAAGATGCTAAGACTCAAAACTCGTCAAAGCAGAAAAGCAGAGCTCAATGCACCTGGAAAGACTCAGGGAACATTGCAGAAGAAAGGGTGAAAAGAATGGAAGAGCCTCAGGTTGGAAAGATGTACTGAGGCACTGACCCCCCCCCCATGACCACACAGTAAATACCAATAACCCCACTGAGGAGGGACCTCAATGGAATGGGGGTGAGGGAGAGGGGACATAAAAGTACAACCCAATGGGAATAGATCAATATGCATGAGGATGACATCAGAAGTTGTCCTCTGGCCTCCACATTCATGCACATACATTTGTACACAAACACATGCTCCCACTCATATAGAAACATACATACCAAATGCATACACATTTTAAAATGTATTTTGGAGATGTAAGTAGATTCTATAGAGATATCATGCCATGTTTATTAAGGACTTAATCATCTATAGATTTTGGTACTAGTAAGGAATCTATAATGGATATAGTTGTACTTATTCAGGTAGACTAGAAATTCTTTAAGTTCTTTACAATTTTACTCCCCTGGGGATTTGTCACTATCAATACATTATTTTCTATTACTTCATAAATAATATTCATTCACCCAAATATTAAGCTCTTTCTGTTATCATTTTTTCCTATGTTGATACCTTTTAAATATTTTTATTTATTTGCAAACTAAGAGATAGAAAAGAGACAGACAGAAAGAATGGGCATGCCAGGGCCTCCAACCACTGCAAACAGAACTCCAGATGCATGTGCCAATTTGTGCATCTGGCTTTCTGTGGAAACTGGGGAATCATATTCAGGTTGCTGGGCTTGTAGGCAAGCATCTTAACTGCTGAACCATCTCTCCGCCCTCCCCCCATATTGATACCTTTTAAAAATACTGATTCAACCTAAGGACTTTTTTTTTTTGCCACTGTTGCTTAACTTTCTCAGAGAAGACATAAACACCTATTCACCACAAATAAAGGGGGCACCAAAAAACCAAAGAAGGAATTCTGTCCAAGCTGGACCAGCTTGGTGAACCTGTGAGTTTACTGGTGTGACTCTCAGGATCATGGGTGGATGATGGACGGGAAGCTATACCAATAAGAAGCCCCACTATATCGTGGCAAGTGGAATCTCAAGGAGGGAAGGGCCTTCTGCGTATCTCTGAATGGTCTGGAAAAGGTCTTGTGAGTCTTGTGGCCTCAAGAGCCTTTCGACCCTGCTACTCCCACCAGGAGGGCGCGTTAACAGACTCAACCTCAGAGTCTCTGATGACCCGGAGGAAACAGCTACCCTATGGCCTCAGTTTGTATTTAGTCAATGTTCTTCTGGATTAGAAGAGAATTCTTTAAGTTATATTTGTTGAAGCTTAAATTTTAATTAATTAAATTTAATTTAAATACTCTCTGAATATTTCCACTGCTAGTGATATGGTAGATCAGAATTGCTGAAGAGTCCCTACAAAAAAAAAAATCACTGGATCCTGAGTAAGAACAGCTTTTATTCATCAGGGAGTCACATCAAAAGAAGAAAATATTCAAGGTTCCCTTTAGCCAAAAACATGATTTTTGGATTTGGGGGATTTTTAATTTGGGTTTTGGTTTTTTGAGGTAGGGTCTCGCTCAAATTCAGGCTGACCTGGAATTCACTCTGTAGTCTCAGGCTGGTTTCAAACTCACAGTAATCTGCCTACCTCAGCTGGGATTAAAGGCACGTGCACCACACCCAGCTCAAATAATGTGTTTTTAATGAGGAAAAAAACTTGATAATACTGAGTCTATTAACATGTCATCCTGGATTATGGAGAAAAAAAGAGACATCAAAATAGAAGACTAGTTAGAAATTATGGAGATAATAAAATTTCAACAGTCGCTAGGAGTTAAGGGGGAGGAAAGGATGAAGAGGAAAAGCACAGAGGATTTCAGAGACGTGAAACTAGTGTGTATGATGCTAAACAGGAGACACATATTGTTGCAGTCAGCTTTCTAGTTGCTGTGCAGAAAGAACCAAAGCAAAAGCAGTACAGTGTGTGAGAGAGAGAAAGAGAAAGAGAGAGAGAGAGAGAGAGAGAGAGAGAGAGAGGGAGAGAGGGAGAGAGAGTGGTTTTGTTGCTAGTTTTTGTTTTTCAGATTGGCATTTCAATTTCATCTTCACATCGGCAATGACAATATTTTAGAAGAAACTTCTCTGGGTTCAGGTTCTGAATCTGTAAAATAATAAAGCAGGACTAGAAAATATAATTCCTAAATGTTTACAGACTAACAGCACACCTTAAATGTGAGTCTTTTCAAAAAGTAAACTTAGGTGAAGTCAGCATATTTATGATACATAAAAAGACAAATTGAAGCTATATATTCATGAATAGGTTGAACTATGCCAAGTCTGACAAATTGACAAAAGTCTGGAATTTGCCTGGCAACAGTTACCAAGAATTTGCAGGTGAATGTATCTACCACAGTGCAGACTTTTGCCTTGTGGCATGTTACAGTAACTCTGTTCCCCTTTCTTTCATCTCCTAGACACTGGGCCTCTGACTTTGGTTCCTGTTCTTCTTCCCCATGACTACCATCCCTAGCACTCAGTCATCAGCATTTGGTAAGCTTACCTATTCTCACACCATTATCAGTGTCACTCACAGTCATTGACATTCACATAAATAACTCTAGTTCTGACCTCTCGTATGAAAACACGGTATGTTTAAATTTGGGTCCTTGCCAGCATAAGTCCAGAGTTCTGATCCTCAAAGTAATTAGCAGAAAAGCAGCTCTGGCTATCACCTGTGGATATGGACTTTCCCAGTTCAGAAAGGGCACAGGAAACTAGCCTTCCAGCCCTTTCTGGCACAGCAAGGGATTGAAGGCTGATGTTTACAGTTGGCTCCTCCACTACCCTCTTACTTCTCAATCCAGAGGGCCACTCCTCACAATGGAAGACCATCTCCTGTCTGGATTCATGTTCTATTCCAGTCACCTTAAATGGGGCCTTTATCTTCTCAGAGACACTGCAAGAGCTGATGAAAGTGGACAATCACAGGAGTAACCTGCTGAGGGATCTGAAAGCAAGACCAACTCGAGAAACAGGGCCATTTCATTACCTGATGTTTTCCAGCGCACTTGTTATCTGCTGCTGCTCAATGTCATAGAGTTTCACCGAGAAGCCTCCACTGGCAAACAGCATGGCCCAGCTTCTCCCGATGAGTCCACTGGGAAGAGGAAGTCAAAACAGGACTCAAGTTTGTTTACTAATCAAACAACTTTTCATGACACATCCAGAAGTAACTAAACATTATATAGTTCCGGACCTTTTCAACATTTGATAAACAACTTAAAAGTTTACATGTTGGACTAGAGAGATGGCTCAGCAGTTAAAGGCACTTGCTTGAAAAACCTGACGGCCGAAGTTCAATTCCCCAGTACTCACGTAAAGCCAGATGCACAAAGTGGCACATGTGACTGGAATTTGTTTGCAGCAGCAGGAGGCCTTGGTACCCTTCTCATTCATTCTCTCTCTCCCCCAAATGAATATATTTTTTAAACATTTTATTTATTCATTTTCAAGCAGAGAGATACACAGAGAGAGAAAGAGAGAGAGAGAGAGAGAGTACTAGGGTTTATGTGGGTACTGGGGAATTGAACCCAGGTCCCTAGGCACTGGAGTCAAGCGCCTCAACTGCTGAGCCATCTCTCCAGCCCAAATGAATATATTTTTAAATATTTTTATTTATTTATTTATTTATTTATTTGTTATTTATTGGCAAGCAGAGAGAGACAGAGAGAAGAGAGACAAACACACAGAGAGTATGGGCATGCCAGGGTCTCCAGACACTGAAAGGGAACTCCAGATGCTTGTGCCACTTTGCACATCTGGTTTTACGTGGGAACTGAGGAACTGAACCTGGGTTATTAAGCTTTGAAGGCAAGTGCCTTAACTGCAGAGCCATCTCTCCAGCCCTAAATATTTTTTAAAGTTCACATTTACTACACATACACAGGTGGAAAGCTGAATCTGTAAGACTCAAAGACTTTACTTGTCATTATCCTCTATGCTATACAAAGTGACAACTATTTACACAGAATTTATATTGTATTAGGTATTATACAAGATTGAAAGTAGTGAGAAGCTATGTGTAGGTTCCATTGCTGCATTTTATAAAAGACACCAAAGCCTCAGCAAACCTTGGTACCTACAGGCGACCCTAGGACCTATCTCAATGTATACTGAGAAACAACTGTATTTGCCTTGTCCTCTTCAAATTGCTCCCACCACCATATTTAAGCAAGGAATAGATGCCAGATACCATTAGACACTTTTTGGGTCTTACCTCTGTTCATTTTTGCAATAACCCTATAAAGTAGGCACTATTATTATTTCCATTTCATACATAGGAAAAGTGAGGCATCAAGGAATTAATTAGACAAGCTCTTCATGCTGGAGTTAGGAGATAAAGCTGAGAGGTCTGACCTGTAGTCTTTTTTCTTTTTCTTTTCTTTTTTGTTTTTTGTAAGCAGAGAGAGAGGGGGGCACATCAGGGTCATTAGGCTTTACAAGCAAGCACCTGAACCACTGAGCCATCTCCCCAGCCCCCTTTTGGCTTTTTCTGTTCTCGTGTTAGCTGCTGTTGGTTTTTCTCTCTGCTATGCTGATGTATGATGGAGTGAGCCAGCTTCTTCCACCATTGATAGAACCTGAATAAACCCCTTCCTCCCATAAGCTGTGTCTGGTTGGATGTTCATCCCAGCAACAAGGAGCTGAGTATAACACCCAGGCTGACCTGGAACTTCCTCTAACTAACCCTTGAACTTACAGTGATCCTCCCACCTCAGCCTCCCTGAGTGCTGAGATTAAAAGTGTGCACCACCATACCCAGCAAAGAGTCCTTACTCTAACCTCTACACTCCACCTAGCATTCCACAATTACAGAAAGATGAAAAGCCATGAAGAGTTCACATGGAGTTTTTCATGACGTGATGATACACGCTTGTAATACTGTATCTTGGAGGCTGAAGCAGGAGTATCATGAATTTGAGGCCAGTCTAAGCTACATAATGAGACTCTGTAAAAAAGTAAAAATTAAAAAAAAGAAAAGAACCCACATGCAGAGTCTAAACCTTCGTTTCTAATTAGTTTCAGCTATCATTGAAGAAGCAGGACTCCTTGGAGAAGTGAATGATTTCAGAGCTCAGCAGGAAGAAAACAAGATAAGCTGGTGCAGGCTGCACACCAGGAAGTCAGGAAGCACTGAAGCAAACATGTCCACAGAAAGCTCCCAAGGGCCAGTGCAGGACAACTTGTGAAATAAAATAGAACAGTACCGAGTTATAGCACAAGGTACAGAAAAAAAAATCCAGAAGTCCATTTGGAGAGAAGTGAATGTTACAATAAACAGGTAAGTGTTGCAGAAGACAAAGTTCTCTTGTTAAGTATTGAGATAATTTATGTAGCTACACCACCCTCAGAGACGGTACATCACTCTGGCCTCTGTATGTAGGCCATGCAGAGTGACTTACCTTAAAGTACAGCATGGAAAGGGACCCAAAGAATGACTCAGCAGTGAAGAACTCTAGCAAGCATTACTCAACCAGGTGTTCCAGGTCACAATCAACCATGATGAGCTCTGCTAACAGTTTCCTCCCTTGTGATGAGATGAGATGAGATGAGATGAGATGAGATGAGATGAGATGAGATGAGATGAGATGAGATGAGATGAGATGAGAATGACACTTGACCTCTCTAGTCCTCCTCCGTATTCTCAGGATCATCACGAGCAAAACATAGCAGAATCACCAGAGGGACATTCTACTTTCTACTGCCTGACAAGTATTCCTCAAACTGTCAAGGTCACCAAAAACAAGGAAAGTCTGAGAAACTGTGCCAGTCTAGAGGAGTTCAAAAAGAAATAACAAAGACAGTGGCCCTCAGAATCAGTGAAAGACTGGTTCCAAGACCCTCCCACCCACCCCAGGAGGGTCTCACATTCCTCATGTAATCCACACCCATCCTCCCAGGTAACTTGAAGCATCTCTAGATGATGTATATCAAACAACAGAAACGCTATATAAATAATTCTTATGATATTGTTTAAAAAACAATACCAAGCCGGGCGTGGTGGCGCACGCCTTTAATCCCAGCCCTTGGGAGGCAGAGGTAGGAGGATAGCCATGAGTTCAAGGCCACCCTGAGAAGACATAGTGAATTCCAGGTCAGCCTGGACTAGAGAGAGACCCTACCTCGAAAAACCAAAAAAAAAAAAAAAAAAAACAATACCAAGAAAAAAGACATAGGTCATTTAGTTAAATCAGCAGACATGGGATGGGGCCCATGAATACAAAGACTGGTTATAAATGTAAAATAGTGTCCTGGATGAGGACCTGAGACAGAGAAAGGACATCAGACAAAACCATCCAAATAAGAATGAAAAAAAGATACTAATAAAAAGATGGGTGTGGTGGCACATTCCTTGAATCCCAGCAGAGGTAGGAGGATCACGGTGAGTTCAAGGCCAGCCTGGGACTATAGAGTGCCAAGTCAGCCTGGGCTAGATGTTAGTATGTAGTAATGTATTGATTGGTTCTATAATAGCCAATAGTAGTATTAATGTTATTAACAAATGATAATATAATGGTTTATTAATTATACCAAATATACCATGCTAAGATGTTAACAAAAGGGAAAGCTTGATGAGGTGGAGGACTTTCCATACTGTACTCATCATTTTTATGTAAATATAAATTTGATTTATAAATAAAGCCTAGTTTCTTCAGTAATATATTTGGACTATTAACACCCTAGGTGTGTACCCAACTGCAATGAAAATGTTTCAATTATGAAACATGACTGTTCACACAAAAAATCCTATACATGAATGTTTCAAGGGCTTGGAGATTTTGGGGGGTAGGGGGGAGCTGTACTGGAGATTGAACCTATGGTACTATTTTAAAAACTAAATAGAAACACCAATGTTCATCATGAATAAAATGTGTATATTCACACAACAAAATTTCCTTCAATAAAAGAGATAAAATATTAATATATATGTACAACTGAAGCAAACTCCTAGAAACCATTGCCCATGAATGGAGGAGGGATGGGAGTATCAGTAAATGGATTCAAGGTTTCTTCTGGGGATGAGGAGAATGCTCATTTTATTAACTGTGGTGACAGACACACAAATCTATGAACATATAAAACCACTGAAATGTACACTTTAAATGAGTAAATATGTCTCAATAAAACTGCTACTTAAAAAGAATGAAGGGCTAGAGGGATTTCTCAGTGGTTATAGGTACTTGATTGCAAAGTCTGGTGGTCCAGGTTTAATTCCCCAGTACCCACATAAAGCCAGATACCTGAAGATGTCTAGAAGTATCTCAGCAGTCAGTGTGTTTTCAGATCTAGGTGAACAGGGCCTGCTGCTAGCTACCATGGAGGTGAGCTCATTACATGAACTCCACCTCAGAGTCCACGGTGAGATTTAGGCTTTATTCTGGATAAACTGAGTAGCTAACAGATGGTTTTAGAGGAGAGACATGAACTGACTTCAGTTATAAAGAAACTTTCTCAAGCCAGACATGGTGGGGAATGAATACCATAATCCCAGCATTTAGCATTCAGGAGGCTACATAGGAAGACCTTATCGCAGAAAAACAGTATTTTCACCTTACAATGGGTTTATCAACATGGCCTCAATCTTAAGTCAAAGAACATCTGGACTTGGGCAAAGATAGAAGCAAAGGAGACAAAAAGTCCAGAGGCTGTTGCTAGGGTGCAATGATGGTAGGTTGGACAAAAATGGAGTGATAGAAGTAGTTAACCAAGTTCAAAGCAAAATATATGTATTACTACACACACAATGGCTGGACACAATGATTTCACATTTTGACTTTGTCATGGTTTGATCCAGGTGTCCCCCACAAACAAATGAACGTGTTCTGATAGATGGATCCTCAGCTGATGGCAGTTTGGGTTTTACAACCTCGATGAAGCTGTGTTGTTGGGGGTGGGCTTATGGGGGTTCTAAGCCAGCTTCCCCTTGCCAGTATTTGGCACACCTTCCTGCCGCTGTTTGCAGTGCTGTGGCAGAGGTGATGTCCACCCCTCTGCTCATGCCATCGTTTTCCCTGCCAGGATGGAGTCTCCCCTCGAGTCCGTAAACCAAATAAACCCATTCCTCCACAAGCCGTTTTTGCTTGGGTTCTTTCTGTGCAGCAACTAGAAAGCTGACTGCGACAGACTTTAAGAGGCTACAAAAGCAACAAGCATTCAATAGAAACTACTGGTAATTTCAAACTGCATCTTGTCCTGAGTTGGTGACATACGCTCCAATCTTCCCAAGACATTGAGTGTCAACAAGTGTAGCTCCCAGTCAGCACCAGGATCACTCAGGTATTGAAGGATTTGTGGTATTTTCTTAAAACAAAAATTGAAAAGAGAATTTTCTATTTTCCCATTTGTTTGTTTTGAGATGGTGTCTCCAAAAGCCCAGGCTGGTCTGGAACTTCTGATCCTCTTGCTTCCACCTCCCAGGTCTGTGATTGCAAGCAAATGTTTCAAACGTTTGATCTTCCTGCCTCAGTGTCCTTAGTGCACCTTACAAGGTGTGCACCATGCCGGAGACAGGCTCATTAGCATGGAGCTCAACAATTAGGCTAGACTGGCTAGCTGATGAGCCCAAGGATCCTCTGCTCTCCACATCTCCAGTGTTCAAATTACAGGCACATGCTACCACATGGATACTGAGGGTCAAACATATCGAGCTATCTTTCCAGCTTGTTTGTTGGTGGTGGTGGTGGCTGCTTGTTCTGTTTCAGACAAGGTAGCCCAGGCTGGCCTCAATCTCCACACAAAGCCAAGGATAACCTTGAACTTTTGATTCACCTGCCTCCACCTCTCAAATGCCAGGACTACAATCCCAGTTTATGGGATGCTGGAGATCAAACCAGGGTTTTGTGCATGCTAGGCAGGCATCTACCACTGAGGCTACAATCCCCAGCCCTGTTACGTTTTGAGTCACAGTCTCACTATACAGCCCAGGCTGGCCTCCAACTTTTAATCCTCCTGCCTCAGCTTAGTCTTCCAGGACTGAGATTAGAGGGGTACATCTCCACACCTCATCTATGTTTTACTTCTTTGTTTGTCAATCTGGGAATAAACCCAGGATCTTTCACATGCTAGGCAAGCACTCTACCACTGAGCTACATCCACAGCCCCTCTTTACACTTCTTAAATACAACCACTAGATTACTCAGCTATTTGTGTGGCTTGCATTCATGGTTCACATTTCCTAATAAGCAGAATAATTTAAATACTTCAATTCTGTTATAATTCAATCCTTTACCTTATTACATGATTTGTTTGCTAGCAGGATAGTCCACAACTGTGATCTCAAAGAAGTCAGACACAAGTCCAGGAGGGTCCCAAATTCTCCATCTGTAAATGCAGTGGGCTTGGGAGGCCTCAAGAAGGGGTGGGAAGGAAGAAGTATCCAACCTTTCCATCAAAGTCAAAGACATTTGTGAGGCCAACAGGCCAACATGTGTGAATATTTGTTTCCAAATAATTTAGTTATTCCTGATAACACTGCTTTTTAGTTTTTAAAAACATAAGAGTAAGACAAAGTTCCCAAAAAAATATTTTTTTATGTAATTTTTAAAACTCCCATAAGTAGAGAAAAGGATGAAGACAACAAATAGAACGAGGGTAAAGCCTGAGTAGAGTATTAAATAGTTAAAACTAGCTTGAAAACACATGATTCTGCCTCAGTCTAATGACAGCAATAAAACCTATATTGACCTACTAATGGCAGGTTAACTGCACATATCAGAATGGCAGAAAACAAAAGGCCCAATGCTAAGTGTGGTGCAGTTACGTGAAGATAATCACTGGCATACTAGCAAGAGGAATTTATATCAAGTATACAGAAGACATTCAAGTAATAGCCCTATCAAAATTGTCATGTTTATAATATTTAACCTTGAAAAGATTTGTCTTAGATTAATATAGGCAAACATATCCATTCACAATGGATTTTTTGTTTTGGAAACAGAATCAATATATAGTTAGGGGCTGGAGAGATGGCTCAGCAGTTAAGGTGCTTGCATGAAAAGCCTCAGGACCCGGGTTCGATTCCCAGTACCCACATAAAGCCAGATGCACAAAGTGGCGCATGCATCTGGAGTTGGTTTGTAGCAGCTGGAGGCCCTGGCATCCCCATCCTCTCTCTGTCTCTCTGTCTGTCTCTCTTCTCTCTGTCTCTCTCGGCTTACAAATACTAAATCAATAAAATATTTGCCGGGCGTGGTGGTGCACACCTTTAATCCCAGCACTCGGGAGGCAGAGGTAGGAGGATTGCCATGAGTTCAAGGCCACCCTGAGACTACATAGTGAATTCCAGGTCAGCCTGGACTAGAGCGAGACCCTACCTCGAAAAAAAAAAAAAAAAAGAATATATACTTAGGATGGCCTCAAACTTGGGATCCTCCTCTTCAGCTCCCCAAGCACTGGGACTACAGGCATGCACTACCATGCCTGACTACCATATGCATATTTTGACTTTACAAGAAATCAGATATGTAATTTTCCACTTAGGACATAACATCAGCAGTCAGAAAGTTTCAGAATTTGAAGCAATTTGGATTCAGGATGTTTAGGTTAGGGATGATCAACCTGCACAGAAATCTCATTGTTGGATATGGACGTGAGAACGTGGCTAATCTTTTTCCCCAATATTTTCACCTTTTCCGTATTTGGGGAAATTAATAACAGATATTAAAAGCAACATAGATTTATTTAAATTGTGATGGATTTCACTTTCTGATTAGTGAGCCCATAGCAGAAAGCTGACTCCTGAAGCTGGGTGTAGTTCAGTGATAGAGCTCATGCTTAGCCTGCGTGAGGCTCTAGTTCCATCCTGAGCACCAAAACTAAGTGAGTGTGGTGACTCGATTCAGGCATCCCCATAAACTTAGGCGCTCTGAATGCTAGGTCCCCAGCTGGTGGCAAATTGGGAATTGGAGCCTCCTAGACACAGTATTGTTGGGGTGGGCTTAGAAGTGTGAAAGCCAGCTTCCCCTTGCCAGTGTTTGGCACACACTCCTGCTGTTGTCTACCTGATGTTGGCTGGGAGGTGATGTCTGGCCTCCGCTCATGCTGTCATGGAGCTTCCCCTCGAGTCTGTAAGCCAAAATAACCCTTTCTTCCACAAGCTGCTTTTGATCAGGTGCTTTGTAACAGCAACGAAAAGCTAACTGCAGCAGTAAGTACATAAATAAAATAAAAATAAATAATAAATAGAAACTGCTGGGAACAGATTGGTGTCCCACATAAATACACATACTCAACCACTGATAATTGGACAGGAACTAGATACCTGACCCAAAGCTGCCAACTAAGCAGCTTAGCAACACCCTGCAAGATCTGTGGCCTGGCTCGCAGACAGGTGCTGAGCCAATCAGATTTCCTCTCCTGAAAATTAGACCTAAAATATAGTAAGTTTAATAAGTCATCCGATATGGGAATCAGAGGCACCACCCCAGAGCTGGAAAGTTGCCTACCTTTATTTCCTGTCCCTGCTACTACATAATCAGCTTCCTGTGTCTGCACCAGTAGATGGTCCCTGGGGACCACATGGACCCAGCACACTTCCACTGCACCACTGTGTATCTGGGGACCATGTAACAAAAGCCAGTGGTAGAAGAAGTAATTTTAGGTCCCTCTAATTCTGAGGTGCCTTAAACCTTCAAAAACACCTAAATCTTGACTGCCAGGGAAAAAAAGCTCCCACAGGTAAAGTTTTATGCTACTGTGCACCAGCAGTGCAGCAGGGAAGGAGGAAAGTAGGCCCACTACAATTTTATCAGTGATGCCAAGTAGCTTGGAGTTGATCCACTTCAGGCCCAATTATTTATCTGTTTTGTTAGGCTTTTTTTTTTTTTTTGAGACAAAGCTGTCATGTACCATGACTGGCCTTGAACCCTGCGTCAGCCTCCTAGGTACTAGGATTACAGGCATGCACCACCACACCTACCTCTATGCTCTTTTTTTTAATATCTTTATTTTATTTTTAATTTTATTTATTCATTTTCAAGCAGAGAGAGATAGAAAGAGAGAGCACCAGGGCCATCACCTTGTGGGTCTGGCTTATGTAGTACCTGGGGAATTGAACCCGGGGCCTTAGGCACTGAAGGCAAGTGCCTTAACCGCTGAGCCATCTCTCCAGCCCAAAATGTGTAGCCCAGGCTGGCCTCAAACTCATGATCCTCCTGCCTCCGCCTCTTCAGCAATATCCTACCGGCGTGTGCCACCACAACCGGCCTCTATGCTCTTTTAAAAGGATCTTCCTCTGGTGGTGGGCTTCTGTCTCTGTCTCTGCTTGCTTCTGTGAAAGGGGGCCAGCCTTTCCTTAACTTCTTCCCCTGGATCTGTTCAATAAAATATCTTCCTCCCATAAAAAAATAAATAAATAAAAGGATCTTCCTATTTTCTACTACTTATCAAGTGAAAGGTGAAGTAAAACTGTACCTATACTCTTGATCTAAGTGAGCTATGAAAAATTTGCCAATATTAAATGTTCTCTGTGTGTGGAAACATAATAGAAAGATTTCCAGGAAAAAACTTAAGGTGACACACTGAAGAAAATCCATGCTTCAGAGAGGTTCTTATAAGTAAATAAATAAATATCCACTCCAAAATAAAATTCTGACGTCTTAAAAATGAAGAAGATTTCTAGGGCACAGATCTATGTTTAATAAACATTATCCCAAGGCATTCACATATATGTGGAATTGAGGTGTTGTTTATAACAAACACTAACACATCTGTCTACCAAGACCAGAGGGACTAGGGATGGTGGATACACAAACGGGGGTAACACAGTTTCTAACTTAAAGGAAATGTCCAGAAGCCAAATTTGACCTGGAGGAGATGGTCCCTGGGTTGAGAGCTTCAAGAGTGTGTCCCCAGGGCTATGGAGATGGCTCAGCAATTTAAGACTCTTGCTTCCCAGCCTGCCAGCCCAAGTTAAACTCTCCAGCAACCACGCAAAGTGGAACTGGGAGAATCCAGAACTGACACACACCACAGCAAAACAAAGATAAGCTGAGTATGGTGGGGCACACCTTTCACCCCACCACTTGAGAGGCTGAAGTAGGAGAATCACCATGAGTTTGAGGCCAGCCTGTGGCTACAAAGTGAGTTCCAGGCTGGGCTAGAGTGACACCTTGCTCTTCAAAGCAAACCACCACCACCCTCCCACCACAAAAAAAAAAAAAAAAGGAAGACCCTGCCTCAGGAAAGTGGAAGGAGAGGACAAACACCCCAAGTTGTCCTCATACTTCCATACAGGTACCAAGGCATGTATGTACCTACACACTCTCACACACACACACACACACACACACACACACACACACACACACACAAAATATGCCCAGCCAGGTGTGGTAGTGCACACCTTTAATCCCAGTGTGACACTTTTTGGCAAGTTTCATAGACCCTCCTCCCCCTGAGTGGGAGGTGATGTCTAATCAGAGCTCAAACCCAGATGCTAAAACTGACTGGTCAGGTATGGACTAAACAGCTGTCTCTGACTTATCTGGCAGAGGTCTTTAAAAGTCCCACATAGCTTCCTAGGACGAGGAATTCTAAATCTCCAGGCTTAGAAAGGGAAGGCTCAAGATTTTTCCCACATGAACCTTTTCCTCATGATGGGAACCCTCTGTTATCTTTCCTTCTTCTGCTTGTTTAGATGAACAGCATAGATTTTTCTAAAACCTCTCCCACGTATTCTCTCCACACTGGTGTCTGGAGATCTCTGTAATCTCCCATTTTCCTTTAAATAAAGTCTCCCACTACACCTTATCCTCTGGTGGTCTATAATTTTAATTCTTTAACTTTATAGACAAGAATTTGGGTACTCCTTAAATTCTGAGGTTCATTAGAATTTGCTGGGTATTATCTAAATTCTAATCCCCAGCTCTGCCATTACACCAGCAGGTGGGAGGCAGAGGTAGGAGGATCACTGTGAATTCAAGCCAGTCTGGAACTAGAGTGAGTTCCAGGTCAGCCTGGGCTAGAGTGAGACCCTACTGCAAAAGAAGGAAAAAAAAAAAAAAAGAATGTGTTCCCTGAAAAGGAGATAAGAGAGAGAGCAGGTAAGGCACCAGGAACATGCACACTGCAGGCCCTCCAGCAGACAGATTTCTATCTTAAACAACAACGGGAAAGCCTAAAAGATGTGTAAGAAAACATAAAAGTCACAAAAGTGTTGTATGAAGGTAAGGTTGACAGATAAAGGCTGAAAATTGTCATTCCCAGATTTTCTTTTGTCCCTACAG
The DNA here is from genome assembly GCA_004024765.1 of Zapus hudsonius. Classification (NCBI taxonomy): domain Eukaryota; kingdom Metazoa; phylum Chordata; class Mammalia; order Rodentia; family Dipodidae; genus Zapus; species Zapus hudsonius. The sequence goes on along the minus strand of PVHP010039714.1, from coordinate 1,838 downwards.
CTCAAGAGGGTTTTCTCCCTGCCCTCAATTCCTCAAAACCTACTCTTCCATCATTCTAAAAAAGCTTGCTCCAGTTCACAAGGCCAGAGAGTAGCCTTGGTGGAAAAAAAAATCAATGGAAAGTAATTAAATCAAGATTGTATTTCTAGCTGGTGAGGTGATACAGATCTATAATGCCAGCACTTGTGATGCTGAGGAAGGAGAATCAAAAGTTCAAGGTCATTGTCAGCTATATAGAAAGCTTGAGGCCAGACAGGGCTACATGAGACCCTGTCTTAAAAGAGAGAGAGAGAGAGAGAATGAGAGAGAGAGAGAACTAGGGAGATGGCTCAACATTTAAAGGCACTTTTTTGCAAAGCCTACTGGCTGGGGTTTGATTCTCCAGTACCCACATAAAGCCAGATGCACAAAGTTGCACATGTGTCTGGAGTTCATTTGCAGAGGCAAGAGGCCCTGACAACCCATTCTCACTCTTTCCTTCTCTTTCTCTATCCCCTAGCAAATAAATAATAACACTCTGGGCCAGGGATAGTGGTAAATGTCCATAAATCCCATTGCTTCCGAGACTAAGATGGGATCATGAGATTAAGGCCAACCTTGGCAACACTGTAAGACCCTATCTCAAAAGGGAAAAAAAAGAAAAAAAAAGCTATGGCTATAGCTCAGTAGAGAGCACTTGCCCGGCCTGTGCAAGGCTCTGGGTTTGATCCCCAGCACTATAAGGAAACAAACAAAAAGAAATGGTCGACTTCTTCCAAAAAAAAAAAAAAAGCAGGTCTTTTTGGTTGTTTATTGGCCTTTGTTTTTATTTTAATTGTGTTCTTGCCCAGCTTGGCCTGGAACTCAAGACATCCTGCTTCTGAAGTCATAGCTGTGCATGAACTTGCCCAATTCTATAACCAGGCATCAGAGAATTATCTACATTCTGGGCACCAGGGTTAAATGGACTGTTCTTTGGAATCATTTGGGGGGGGGGATGAACATACAGATACAGAATAGCTCTCTCTTTCCCAAAAGCAGGTTTTAATAAAGTGCCCTAAAAAAAAGACATAGAGATACAGATACAAGGTAGAGATAGTAGGTAGTTTGGTAGGTAGATAGAAAGAAAAAAGAAAAGGGAAGAAGGGGAAGAAGGAAAAAATGGAGGGAAGGAGGGACAGAGAGAGGAAGGAAAGGAGGCAGAGGAAGATGAGCCATTTGCCCCAGAAGCAGAGCTGGGTGTTCACAGGTGTTGAGGGTAAACAAAAGACAGGATTGCCATGTTAAGACAAAGAAATATGCTGAGGCCCCAGGTAATTCCTGGGATCCTTAAGGTTTGCCTGACCTCTTCTGCTTCCTGGTCAGCCACCCCCAAGGACTCAGAAATAAACCGCCCTGCAGCTTCTCTGGAGACAATCCATCAAGTCAAAACCACACTAGCACCCCACCAGGGGCAGGACGAACCCAAAACTCTAGCCCTTGACCTCCCATAGCTTCGGGCAAGGCAGTCTAATGGCCACCAGGAGGACAAAGTGCGCTTTTCAAGATTTCTTCACTATCCAACCACAGGGCCCACAGGAAAGGACAGAAGTGCACAAGATCCCACAGTTCCCTGTGAGAGAGTAAATGACAAGAAGCGTCCTGACACTTTCCTTCAGTGAGCTCTGGAGGAAAAACCCCGACAGACTGTCAGATCCTGGGGAAGGAGGTGTCAGGCAGGCCAAGGGACAGGTAGCCGCCCCCCATCCAAAATAAAGTGCTTTTAGCTACCAGGATGGAGCCTTAACATAGTGATGAGGCTGCAGCCAGGAAGGAGGGAGAGAGAGGAGGGGGGAGGAGAGAGAGAGAGAGAGAGAGAG
>PVHP010039713.1:0-16215 GCA_004024765.1 Zapus hudsonius | reverse complement strand
ATGGTTAAGATGCTTGCCTTTAAAGCAGAAGGACCTGAGTTCAAATCCCCAATACCCACATATATCCAGATGCACAAGATGGTGCAAGCGTCTGGAGTTCCTTTGCAGTGGCTGGAGGCCATGTCACATCCATTCTCTCTGTCTCTTCTCTCTCTGTCTCTCTCTCTCTCTCTCTGCTTACAAATAAATAAAATCTTTAAAAAAAAAAAAAAAGTTTTAAAATCCAGCACTCAAGAGGTAGGAGGATCACTGTGAGTTCAAGACCAACCTGGAACTACAGAGTGAGTTCCAGGTCAGCCTGGGCTGGAATGAGACCCTACCTCAAAAATAAAAATTAAAAAAAAAACTAAAAATCAACCAGACGTGGTGGCATACATCTTTAATCCAGCACTGGGAGGCAGAAGTAGGATCGCAAGAGAGAGGATAAATGAGGAAGCATGTGTGGACAGGGCCTCTGGACAGTGCCTGTGCACCACTTTGTGGGGATACAGATTTTGGGATAGAGGCAAGTTCCCACTCAGGAGCTTCGCATTGGCTAGAAGGACTTGAGCCCTAGGCCTGGTTCTGGAGATGCTGAGGAGCCTGACCGCTACTTCCCTCCTTGTGGGAGACGAGTGTGGCCACAAAGCCCGGGTTTGTGCTTACTGCCCCTGAGGAGGACACGGCTCCGTGAAGCCTGGAAGAGTGAGCCGGCCCACACAGAAAGGGGAAGTCTGGGTAGACAGGGGCACACTGGGGTCAGGCAGGTCAGCAGTGGAAGGAAGAGGACAGCCTGTAGGCTCACCTGGAGTGTGACCTATCCCATTTGGGGGCTTCTTCAGTACCTGTAGTGACACCATTTCTCTGGGCTTATCTTTCTTTTCCTCTTAATATACAGGCAGCCTCTATCCCAGATTACCGAGGTCCCAATGGAGTGTGGACATTGCTTCAGAAAGGGAGGAGTGTGAGGTGAGCATTTCTGGAGTGGCTTTCCCATGTAGTTGAGCAGGGGCTGCACAGACCTCACCCAGCTCCCTCACCTCTGTGCCCCCCCTGCAGTGCTGCTGACTTGAGTGAGGCGGAGCCCACCCTCACACACATGAGTATCGCCCGCTTGCATGAGCAAAGGCTGGTAAGTGCCCGAGGAGGAGGCTGCTCTTCACCTCCGGTCAACCCTGTGATGCCCCCTCCCCCACCACAGGCCAGGCATCTGTTTGATTCTGTTGTGCTTTCTCTCCAAGAAGAAAGGACAGTCCCCGTCCTGAACTACCCTTTCGGGCCGCTCTCCAGCTTCTCTTATATTATCCAAGGACCTTGACAACCTAGCTGCAGGGGAAGTTTATCAGGATCCCTCAACACCCCTCTGCTGAGCCTCTTCATCCAAGTGAGGCTGGGATAGATCTGCCTGGGATCTGGGGGACCTGAAGCAGAATGACCCAAGAAGTTTCTGATGTGAGAGAGGATAAGCACCTCTGCCCTCACCACACTGAAGCCCCAGGCTGTTTTCCAGACAGTTAGGCTGTTCCCTCCACCATCAAATTCTAAGCTGGTAGGGAAGCCCAGCACTCAGGAGGCAGAAGGAGGAGGATCGCTGTGAGTTTGAGGCCAGCCTGGGACTACAGAGTGAGTTCCAGGTCGGCCTAGGCTAGAGTGAGACTCAACCTTGAAACAAAACAGAAACAAAGCTAGCATGGTTCTTCCCTATTAGAGTGCCCTCCTGGGTTACAGTTGCCCCCGGTCTTGGGAACTCTTGGCCAGTTCCCCTGCTGTAGAGTTGCTCCCCATCTGCTTGCTGCCACCGTGTCCTGCCTCCTAGGTACAGCATGTGGTGTCTCAGAACTGTGATGGACTGCACCTGCGAAGTGGGCTGCCACGCACTGCTATCTCGGAGCTCCACGGGAACATGTATATCGAAGTGAGCAGTGCTGGGGGACACGGGGCCTGGGTGGTAGGCTTATCCACTCGCTGTGTCCTCTTGTCTTTAGGTTTGCACCTCCTGCATCCCAAACAGGGAGTATGTGCGAGTATTTGATGTGACAGAGCGCACCGCCCTCCACCGACACCAGACAGGCCGGACCTGCCATAAGTGTGGGACTCAGCTCCGGGACACCATTGTGCACTTTGGGGAGAGGGGGACGTTGGGGCAGCCTCTGAACTGGGAAGCAGCGACTGAGGCTGCCAGCAAAGCAGACACTATCCTGTGCTTAGGGTCCAGCTTGAAGGTACATGCTGACGACACTGTGATCTCACTGTGGATTGAGTCCATTACTGTTCCGACTGCCCAAAGCCATCTAGCCTGCATAGTAGACTCACTGTCTCAAGCCTGCAAACATTCCCACAGGTACTAAAGAAGTATCCACGCCTCTGGTGCATGACCAAACCCCCAAGCCGGCGGCCCAAGCTCTACATTGTGAACCTGCAGGTAATGCGAGTCCTGAGCACTTCTTCCTTAGACTTGGCCCTTAAGAGCCAGAGAGAGAGAGACATGCCACATTCATGCATCCTGGAGGCCTTCTAAAGGTCCGGTGGGTGCCCGGCGAGTGCCGGCAGGACGCTGGGAAGGATAGGGAATTACCCTGACCTGACTTTCCTGTCTTCAGTGGACTCCAAAGGACGACTGGGCTGCCTTGAAGCTTCATGGGAAATGTGATGATGTAATGCGGCTCCTTATGGACGAGCTGGGCCTGGAGATCCCCCTCTACAACCGGTGAGTGGCCACGGGGCAGTGCGTCCTTCCCCATCTCTGCTGCTCTGTGTGGCGAGCAATGTCTGTCTTCTGTGAGCTGTGTGGAGGAAGCTGTGAGGTGTTTTGCGTGCTGTCTGAAGGTGAGGAAGGGCGGCCTTCCGTGAGACTGGCTCTCTGCATGAACACACACTTCCACCCTGGCTGCTGTGATGCCCAGAGTCGCCTCGGGGAGAGGGGTCTGCCGCTGATGTCTCTGACAAGCCTGGGTGGAAGGTCCACAGGGTAAGGACTGCCGCTCCAGCCAGACAGAACCTCAGTGGCCTTGGTTTTGGGCATCGGCATATTTGGGGGAAGTTGATACAGATTGTCTTGATACAGAATTTGTGATAATTTAGACTCGGTGTGTGTATTGAGTGAAAAGTTTACACTTTCTTTCTCTGTGAATTTTCAGGGTCTTATAGGGGAAATCAATAACTTCTTTTAATCAAAGGGTTCAAGAAATTAAGGATCCCTTCACCTCTGGGCCTGGCAATTCTTGTATGTTATGTTTGTGGTGTTCTGTGACGTGGGCCTACCTTGTCCTGTATTTTTTTTTCATTTTGTTTTTTACATTAACTTAGCTCATTTTCTTTATCAGTGCTTATCTGTATCTTACGTTTTAATATGTGGTTCTACATCTCAATCAGACACATGATTTCTTCACGGTGTAGTCTGTAGGCCTCGCCTCACTAGTCAGCTGGCCTTCCCTCCTGTCCCTGTCATGCAGTCCGGGAAGGGGGAGAGGGTCTGGTCCTCCTGCCCACAGCCATACAAATGAAAGGTGGGACCCAGAGTTCCTACCAACTCATCCCTGGGGACAGAGTTGCCCAGGGACTAGTGCCACTCCTGTGTGCAGGGCCACTCGTGATAGACGAGGTCAGCTAGGGTTGGGGCCGGCTGGCGGGCCTCCAAGTCACCGGCCACCCAAGGTTCCGTCCTGTGCACTTCTGTAGTTTGGTACAGTGAAGCCGCTAAGCAAAGCCCAGCCCTTACTAAGACTCTGGCAAGAGGCAGGTGGGATGGCAGGTGACCTCAGACAGCTTTCCTGTGCTGGGGTGGGTTGTGACCAAGAAGCTCTCAGACCTGCTTGACACACCTTTCCTTTTCGGTAGGTGGCAGGATCCCATCTTCTCCCTGGCTACTCCTCTACGTGCTGATGAAGAAGGTAGCCACAGCCGGAAGTTGCTGAGCAGAAGCAGAGAGGAGGCCCCACTTGGCGACCGGGGTACCTCACTTAGCTCAGCCCCAATCCTAGGGGGCTGGTTTGGCAGAGGCTGTGCCAAACGTGCAAAAAGGAAGAAAGCAACATAGCCTGTTACTGAAGAACAATTGGCACTTTGCAGATGGCTGACTTGTTTGGGGGGCTGGTTTCACCGTGAAGGCCAGGTGCCCCCACCTGGTGATGGAATGGTGGGAAGAACTCTCGGGGGGTGACGTTCACGGTGACCTTTTTTAGCCATTTGTCCTTGTGGGAAGCCTGCTTGCACTGCTGTGGTTGCCCCCCAATAAGGGCTTGACCATTGAGGACACCCTGTAGAGAGGCGCAGTATGGCCCTTCCTGGCCGGCCAGCAGAGGAGTCCTGCTGCTCACCTCCCTCCAGGCCAGTCTCAGGGCCGCTGTTTCTACTCCTTCTTACTGACTTTCTAGAAGCTTTGTTTCGTGCTGGCTGCGCCTCGGCTCCGGGCAGAGCCCATTAAACTACCCTGACTCTGCGTCTGAGTGGATGTCGCGCGAGCGCCGGGTGCCAGTGCGGGACACGACCACGTGGCCCGGCCTTTCCCCCTGGTCGGTCCTGTGCCAAGCTGGCTGTTGCGGAGGGTGGGGCCTTGGCGGGGAGGCGCGTGCCATTGGCTGCCTGTGATGGGCTGGGGGTGGGGCCTCGACCGGAAGCTCCCCTCGGCCCCGGAGGGGCGGGGGCCGGTGGGCGGGCGCTCGCCACTGGCCGCGCGCCATTGGCCGTTCGCAAGGGACAGGGGCCTGTCTGGGAAGAGGCGGGGCTGAGGCGGCGCCTGCCATTGGCCACGCGCACGGGGCGGGAGGGTGGTCTAGGGAGGGGCGGGGCTGGGGCAGCGGACGCCATTGGCCGCGCGGGGCGGGTGAGGCCCGCGTGACGGTCCGAGAGGCGGGGGCGGGGCGTCGGGCTCCGAGTCGCGGAGCTGCCGGGCGGGTAGTGCGGTGCTATGATCCGGAACGGGCACGGGGCGGCCGCGGGCGCCGAGCAGCCGGGCGCGGCGGGGAGGCGCGCCGTGCGGGTGTGGTGTGACGGCTGGTGAGTGGGGTGGCTGCGGGGGCCGCGGCCACCTCGTGATCGGTCACGCGCGGGCGCTGGCCGTTGGTGTCGCGGGTGTTGGCGGGGCGTGGTGGGGGCCTGGCCGGGCTCCCGCACGCACGGATGCCCGCAGCGCAGACAGAGCGGGGGTCGTTAGGCTGCGAGGCCAGCCTGTCCTCTGGTCGCCTTGATGATTACGGCGCAGACCGGGAACAAGGCGGGAGCAGGGGGAGGACCGGCTGTCAGCCCGGGGCGCGGGGCTGGAGGGCGATGAGCTTCAGTCCACAGCCTGCGCTGTCGGCCCGCTCAGGAAAGCTTGGCTTCCGACAACCGCAGCGCTTCCATTTACCTGTCCGTGGTGGGTGTGAAGGGGGACGGGCCTCCAGGGGACTTGGACGGGAGTAGGCAGGATGGTGCTGGGGACGGAACCCAGGGCCTTGAGCTTTCTTGGTAAGCACTCCGCTGCAGCCCCCTTCTGCTCCTTTGAACCGGAGTTGCCTCACAACTCCTCTTTGATTCGTGTCAGTGGACTCTGACCTTGGTCCTGCCACGGTAGCTGGACCCATCTCCACCCTCCTTCCCTGTCGTGCCCTGACCCAACCCCTGAACCCTGCCCAGCATGTCCAGTGGGCGCCGAGGCTTGAACCCCATTCGCCTGCTGTGCTGTGATGGCCATACAGGACTTCCCAGGTCACCTGATGACGCTCCACAAAGGGATGGGGAGCTCTGGAGGTTACAGAGAAGCCCACGAGCCCAGCATGTTGCAGGGTTCTGGGTCGCTTTGACCTTGACAAAGTCCTCATGGGCAGACCCAGATTTGAGGACAAGAGCACCAGAACTGGGTGATAGGTACGTACTCCTCCAGAGAGCTAAGCTAGGCCAGGAGGAGGAGACTCACAGGCCATGGTGCTTTGGGTAGATTCCTTTTGGTCATGGTGGTGTTTTCCAGGTAGGGCCTTACTTTAGCCCAGGCTGGCCTTGAACTCAGTGATCCTCCTACCTCTGCCTCCTGAGTGCTGGGATTAAAGATGTGCACCACCATGCCTGGCTAGATATTTTTGTTTTGTGTTGACCCCAGGGACTGTCTACTTGTTTCAGAGTAGTACAGGATAGAGCTCTGCCCCAGAACTGTTTATTTTTGTTTTTGTTTTTCAAGGTAGGGTCTCAATCTAGCCCAGGCTGACCTGGAATTCACTATGTAGTCTCAGAGTGGCCTTGAACTCATGGTGATCCTCCTTCCTCTGCCTCTGCTAGGACTAAAGGTGTGCACCACCACACCCAGCAGAACTGTTTCTTTTAAAGCAAGCTTGAGACTTGCATGGTGGCACATGCCTTTGATCCCGGCTCTCGGGAGATAGAGCTAGGAGGGTTGCTGTGAGTTCCAGGTCAGTCTGGACTAGAGTGAGACTCTGCCTCAAGAAATACAAATAAATAAATGCTTGAATGTAGCTCCTTGGTCTAGGGGTATCATTTTTGCTTATGATACAATGGGTCCCAGATTCAAATCCTGGACCAGCCCTTATGTGGATGAAGGTGTGGCTCATTTGGTAGAGTACTTGCCTACCATGCATGAGGCACTGGAATCAGTTCCCAGCACTGTATAAATGAGGCAGGAGGATTAGGAGTTCAAGGTCATCCTATGCCAGCTTGGGATACACAATGCCCTGTCTCAACAAAAAGCTTAAAATGACTGCCCCTTAGTGGAGAGGGCAAGAGCAGACCTAATCCAAGGCGTGGGAAATGGCCATACATCTCCCAGGGGGCACAACTGTCTTGGGAGTTTGCCAGCCCTCTGTACCTCATAAGACCTGGCACTAATGGGGTCCTGCCTCAGGTCCAGTATCTTGGTATGGATAGGTGAGTGCCTACCTTCCCTTTGCAAGATAGGGGTGCCTAGGGAGCATTTCCTGGGATGGGGGGCTTCTCAGGGATTCCTAAGGATCTAGAAGGAGCTAATCTTTGCCTTCACTGGGCCTTCCTCAGTACAGGGCCTGACTGTCCTTCCTGTCCCCACAGCTATGACATGGTACATTATGGTCACTCTAACCAGCTGCGCCAGGCGCGGGCCATGGGCGACTACCTCATCGTGGGTGTGCATACTGATGGTAAGGTGTGAGCTGCTGTACCTTCCCACCACCCCATAGCCTGCCTGGGACCACCCTAACTAAGCCTGCAGGGTCCAGGGGTGGGTAGGATGGCCCCTGCATCCTTCCCCAGAGCACAGATGTAACCGTGAAAGCTTAACAAATGACCTAGCCTGGCTCCAGCTGCTGTTCTGTCGACCCCTGCCCTGGCTCATGAAGCTGGCCTGCTTTGTAAAGGGCCATCCTGCTACTCAGCAGAGATCCAAAGCAGAAGCCATTCACCTGTGGCCTGGTTTAAAGAAAGACGCATGCCACCTTCCTGTGTGGGCACGGGCCCTATTTAGTATTGAGAAGGGTGCTGCTTAGGGTGGGGGACTGGAACTGGAGGTCACTTTATTCTCCTTTCCTGTGGTCCTAGAGGAGATTGCCAAGCACAAGGGACCCCCAGTGTTTACTCAGGAGGAAAGATACAAAATGGTGCAGGCCATCAAGTGGGTGGATGAGGTGGTGCCTGCTGCTCCCTACGTCACCACGCTGGAGACCCTGGACAAGTACAACTGTGACTTCTGTGTTCATGGCAGTGAGTGGGCAGGACTGGAGGGGGGGGGGCTAGGGTCAGACCTGCTAACTGTCTAGAAATGGAAGGGCCTCTTCACCCTTTGGGGATCCAAGAAAGCTCTGGGTCCCTCCCTAGAAATGATACAAATGCAAGGGGAGGCTGGGCACTGAGGGTCCTTGGGTACCCCGGAGGCTCCAGATTAAGCCTTGTTCATGAGCCTGGTATGATGGCACACACCTGTAATCCAGCACTAGGGGAGGTTGGGTAGGAGGACGGAAAGTTTCAGGCCAGGCTGGGCTACACAATAAAGATCCTGTCTCAAAAAAAAATCTGTTTCTGTGTGTCACCCCTAGATGACATCACACTGACTGTAGATGGCCGGGATACCTATGAGGAAGTGAAGCAGGCTGGGAGATACAGGTGTGTCCAAGGGGACCGAGCATTCAGGGAATGAGTCTCAAAGGATCACCTCCCAGCTTCCTCTGCTGCTTGGAAATAGCCTGCAAGGAGCATTTGGGCCACAGCCAGGATGAGGATCTGCAGGAAGGGAGGGGCTTGTGGGCACGGGCCTGGCAGCCCTCACTGCAGGGCCAACCAGAGCTTCCGAACCTGCTGGAAGAATGACAGCGTTCCTGATGAGCACTGTGGCTACAGTGTCCACAACCTTCCAGTGGGGCTGGTGCCCTCCCTTCGAGAGCTGGCTTTAACTATACTTTAAAGAGCCAGCTGTGGCTGGGAGTTCCTGCAGGGGTGGTGTGGTCTGGAATGCCATTGGCAGAGAATGTCCAGAGGGACCTGGGCACAATGTCAGAATGGGGCACAGAACTGTCCTGCCCCCAGCCTGGCCACTCACGCCCTGGCGCTGTAGACGTGGACTTCCGTGAGCCCTCTTCCCACTCTCACCCCCTTAACTGTTAGTCTGGCTTTCTATTGATGAGGCAGGGTTAGAGTCATGTCCCTCAGGTGGGGCCCGCTGTAGCACAGTCCCAGGAGTGTGTCCAGGATGAGAACACTCCACCCTACCTCTGCTCCAGAGAGTGCAAGCGTACCCAGGGTGTGTCCACCACAGATCTCGTGGGTCGCATGCTGTTGGTGACCAAGGCCCACCACAGCAGCCAGGTGAGTCCTTGGGAACCAGCACGTGGGTCCTTGGGTTGAGGACACTGCAAGGAGGGAGAGAGTCCCTCCTGACCACCTCAGGTCATCCTACCTTCTCTCCATGGGTTCTGGGGCCATAGCCTGTGGCTGAGCCAGCCCCTTAGCCCTTGCCCTTGTGTGCAGGAGATGTTCTCCGAGTACCGGGAGTATGCGGACAGTTTTGGGAAGGTGAGTGCAGCCCAGCCGCTGAGGCCACCCTGAGAGTATAGCCAGCACTTGGCTAGGCACCACACAGCACTCCCCCCCACCTGCCCAGGGCTCACTGCCCTCCTCCCTCCCTGGTTCTGACCACCAGGTTCAGTCAGCTGGCAGACCCAGGAGGGAAGAAAGACAGGCAAGAGTGGCCGGTCAGAGTAGTCACTTGTTGGAGGAGGAGCAAGGACTGCCCACCCATAGGTGGCATCTAACCAAGTGGCCTGGCCCTCTCTCCCTTTGTAGCCCCCTCACCCGACACCTGCCGGGGACACAGTTTCCTCAGAAGTCTCCTCCCAGGTGACCAGATGGTGGCCTCAGGGTGCCGGGTCTCCCAGAGGGCTGTGTGCTGGCCACTGGGCTCTGCGCCTGCTCCTGATGGAGGGTTGCCAGGCAGAGCCGGTATTGACTGCAGTATCTTCTGTGGCCGCCCAGCAGAGCCACAATTCTACCTGATACAGTGGTCTTGCCTGGCCTGGTGGTGTGTTCCCTGCCCATCCCAGGTGCCTAGTCCCCAGCTGCACCACTGACCTTACTGGCAGGCTGGGGCTGGGGGGAGTCTGGCTCCCATTACCCACACTCATGACACCCATACCTGTGAAGGGCTGGCTTCTGCTGCTGACCAGCTTCCTCTCTTGGCTGACAGTGCCCTGGGGGGCAGAGCCCCTGGACAGGGGTGTCCCAGTTTCTACAGACATCACAGAAGATCATCCAGTTTGCTTCTGGAAAGGAGCCCCAGCCAGGAGAGACTGTCATCTATGTGGCCGGCGCCTTTGACCTGTTCCGTATCCTCCTAGGCCCTCGGCTTCCCCACACTCACACCACGGGGTGGGGTGGGAGGGAGGCTGCGGCTATAGGCAATTGATCTATTCCCAAGCTACATCCCAACCCTTGGCTTTTAGAGGCAAGGTCTTGCTGCGTAGCCCAGGATGACCTGGAGCTACCAATCCTCCTGCATCCACTTCCTGAATGCTGGGGTCACAGGCAAGCTCCTCTACACCCAGCCCGTTATTGCTTCTTAATCCATACACAGACATTGGGCATGTGGACTTCCTGGAGGAGGTACACAGACTGGCCGAGAAGCCCTATGTCATCGCTGGCCTACACTTTGACCAGGTCTCTGTCTTCCTCAGATGATGGGCTGTGGAGGCCCTCGGGGGCCTTCCTGGGGTCAGCATTGGGCACAAGTGGCCTCTGAAGCTGTGAGGCTCCAGGTGTCTGGTAAAGGCAACAGAAACCCCCTGGCGTGAACTTGGGCCTCTTTTGGGGTCCAGGCAGTTCTGTCTTGGGTGTCTCCATGAGAGAGGGCACCTTTCCCAGCTTCTAGTTATAAGGGCCAGCTGGGAGGGAGACGCCTATTCCCTGGAGGCCCCCAGCTGAGCCAACCTCATGCCCTAGGAAGTGAACCGTTACAAGGGGAAAAACTATCCCATCATGAACCTGCATGAGCGGACCCTAAGTGTGCTGGCCTGCAGGGTGAGTGCACGCAGGGAGCAAGGCTGTCCTGGGTTAGGGCAGGGGTGGCCACCCATCTGGTTTGGTGAGGAGTCCAGGGGTCCCCCTGGCCAGCTGGCCTCAGCCATGCTGCCCCACGAGCCCCGGCTTGGGAGTAAGGACTGACAAACTGCTCTGCTGGCGTCTCCACAGTATGTGTCAGAAGTGGTGATTGGAGCCCCATATGCGGTCACAGCAGAGCTCCTGAGTCACTTCAAGGTAAGGCTCCCAAAGGCCCCTGGCTGGGGAGCTCGTCTAGGCCTGGACTAGCCCTGGGTGGGGATCATCGGCAGCCCCGCCTTCCTGGGGAAGGCTCCTGACCTGCTGTGTCCTCAGGTGGACCTGGTATGTCACGGGAAAACAGAAATTGTACCTGACAGGGATGGCTCCGACCCCTACCAGGTGAATTGTCCTGGGCCCCACCTGCCTCAGGGAAACAGGCATAGCAATATGGCTGGCGGTGGTGCTGGTCTCCCCTTGGGGAAGGGAGGCTAGGCGGAGGGCAGGGGACATCTGGGGGGCCCTCATCTGCTCCTCTCATCGAGGCATCCAGGAACCCAAGAAAAGAGGCATCTTCTGTCAGATCGACAGTGGCAGCGATCTCACCACCGACCTGATCGTGCAAAGGATCATCAAGAACAGGTGTGTGCCCTCCTGAGCCCCGCCGTGCCAGTGGCCTTGGCAGCCCCCAGCAAAGGTCCCGCTAATCCCAGCTCCGCCCATAGGTTGGAGTACGAGGCACGGAATCAGAAGAAGGAAGCCAAGGAGCTGGCCTTCCTGGAGGCCATGAAGCAGCAGGAGGAGCAGCCTACAGGAGAGAGCGACTAGACTCTATGATGTCACTAGGGCCCTGGCGGGTGGCCCTGCCCTGCTCTGCTTCTGCAACTCTGCTAGGGATTCCAGGGGAGGCAAGTGCATCGCCCTCTGCTGGCCTGACGGAGTGCTCTGCCTGGCCGCCTGCCTGTCAGCTGTCTTCAGCAGGCACCTCCGCCTGGAGGAGTCCAAGAGGGCAGGGCAGCCCAGTGGGCAGGATGAGCAGAAAGCACCTATGACCTGAGGAGTGCTGCTGTGTGCTGGGCATCCACCCACCTCTGACAGGGTTGGGGTTATGGATGCCCCTCCTGTCTGGATGGAGGCTTCATTAACTGCCCACCAGCTTTGGTGAGAGGTATGGAAAGGACAGCTTTGGGGAGATCTGGCCCTGGGTTACCCCCTAGTAGGCACTCGAGACCTTCCCAGCACCCCGTGCCTGATGTGAATGTATTTGGTGCATGTGAATAAAGCCTGGTGGGACTCGCTGTGTTGGGCTTCTAGCCCTGGGGCAGGACGGAAGAACCCATCCACCAGGAGCTCTTAGGAAAGGTCTAGAAGCTGAGCTCTTGCCTGCAGGACCCAACTGGAGTCCAGCTGCCTCTTGTGGGTGGTCATGGGATGTAGAGGATGCGGCTTGGAGTACCTGGCTGGTGTGACAAGGCCCTGGGCTCATTTTCAGCCCCTCCAAAGCCAAACAGGATTACGGCAGTACGCTTGGTTCTCCTTGCTGCTGAGCCAGGTGCATCCCCAGGTCCTCCCTTTGAGGCCTTCCTTTCTTTTCTTCCTGTGGAAGTTTGCAGGATCCTGAGGGCAGCACCTAGCACTCCTTCCTCGCCACCCTGCCAGCCACCCTCTGGTCTCACTGGGACTGGAGCTCTCAATACTGTGCACGTAGGCCTGCTTACTTGCATTCAGCCACAGCCTCTGAGTGGAGGAGGGCCGGCAGGTTTGGCTGGTGAAGATACCCTTGGGGGCCAGAGCTTAGGCACTGAGGTTGGCACATGCCCTGAAACCGCACAAGGGCTGGGGCCAGAGAGAGCTTCCGCACTTGGTTTTGAGACCTAGAACAGGATTCCTTGAGTATGTGGAGGGTGGGAGCAGGGGGGTCCCTGGCCTCAAGCAAGACAAGAGGTGCCAGGCTTGTTCTGGGTGGGTCCGAAGGCTATGCACACCCCACTTCCTCTCCTGTTGGCACAGCCAAGCCTTACCCTGCTTTTCACCTCGGTGGACACGGTGGCTCTGCTGTTACTTCAAGGTCTCTGGGGAGGACTAAGGGACAGAAGCGAAGGTTAGGGCTGAGGGCAGTGGGGATTCTAGAAGCAGAAGGCCCGCCTGGGGTAAGATGGGGCATCCTGAAGGGATGCATGAATTCATAGCGTCATTGCAAGGCTTTGAGGGCCAGGTAAGGCAGGGCCTATGTGGGGTTACTGAGCGAGACTTGAGGGACCTCTGCAGGGTGTTCAGGATGGTCTGGTTCCCTAAGAAGGGGGTTTCCTTTGAGGCCCATCCCAGGGAAGCTCCTGGGGGCTCTGGCTCCTCCTGGCCTTGTGGAAGAGGGAAAGACAGGCAGCCTTCCCAAGAAGGAGTGCTCCCTGGAGGGACACTTGTCCCTGCGCCTGTACCCCACCTCCTCGAGCCATCCGTGGTCTCACTGGAAAGCTTGGCTTTATTCATCAGGCTGGGGTCGGGGCTCAGGCCCGCCACGGCAGTCCGCCTCGCGCAGCGACAGGAGGACGTCCGCCTTGCACTGGAAAGTCCCCGCGCCGTGGAGGCGCCGCTCGCAGCTCTGCAGGTGCGGGGAGACGTCCTGGACGCACACGGCCTGGGTGGGCGGCGGAGGCTGAGGCCCGGCCCCTCCCACCCCGCTCCCGCAGCCCCTCCGCCCGCCCGTCCCTCCCTCCGCACTCACTAGGGTCCGCGGACGGGGAGGCGGCTCCGGGAAGGCCCGGGTGCGGTGCAGGCGCGCTGTCCCCACGGCGGGCGCGGACGGGGACCTGCGGAAGCCGGACAGCAGCCCCGCAGCGCGACCCACCGAGTAGTGGCGGGGCCCCGCCGCCGGCTTGTACCACGCCGCGCCGGGCGGCGCCAGCAGCGGGAGCAGCGCCAGGGCGGCGGCCACCAGCGTCGCGCGCCGGGCCATGGAGATGCCAGCGGCGGGCGGCAGGGTCCCGGCTTCAGCCCGCAAGCCCGGCGCTTATATCGGCGAGGGACGCGGCGGGGAGGGGCCGTGCGCGGGAGCGGGCTCCCCAGGGCCGCCTCCCTCGGCCCCAGGGCCCAGCCCGCTCTCGGAGGCGGTGATTTTTCCCGCGTTAAAGTGGAACTGGTTAAAAAAAAAATAATTAAAAAGCCGGGCGTGGTGGCGCACGCCTTTAATCCAGCACTTGGGAGGCAGAGGTAGGAGTTCCAGGCCACCCTGAGACTACATAGTGAATTCCAGGTCAGCCTGGACTAGAGCGAGACCCTACCTCAAAAAAAAGGGGGGGGGGCTGGAGAAACGGCTCAGCAGCCAAGGCACTTGCCTACAAAGCCTAAGGGCCTGGGTTTAGTTCCCATTACCTTCATAAACCAGATGCACAAAGTGGTGCATGCATCTGGAGTTTTTACAGTAGCTAGAGACCTTGGTGCGCCCATATTCACTCTCTCCATCTATGTAATTTGCAAATAAATATAAGGGCTCTTCTTCCCTAAAATATCGGGGACAAGCCGGACCTGGCGGGACATAGCTTTAATCCCAGCCCTCAGAATGCCAAGAGATAGAGGATCACCGTGAGTTTGAGGCCGCCCTGAGATATATGTAATATATAGTGAATATATTACAGGTCATACAGGTCAGCCTGGGCTAGGGCAAAACCCTACCTCAACAAAACAAAAACCATCAGGACACATCCAATTTCAAGGTCCTTCACTGGAGCTGGCTTGCAGCCTGAGCAAGAAGCCAGGGACTGAGGAACAGCCTGCCATGACCCTTCTCCCTCAGCTAGATCAGCCCATGAAGAGTGACTGTCAGTGAACAGCTAGGACTGGGGGGGGGGGGTAAAGTTTAAACCAGGTGAGGCCCATTAATGGGCTCTGGCCGCCTACATTATGCTGCGGGCATAAACACACTCTAGGGTCTGTGCTCAAGCTGAGCCCAGGTCTGACTGTCTGAGACCCTGCTCCTGAGATCTAACTCGGGTGGGGGGAGGAAAGAGTTGTCTGAGATGTTTATTCAGGAAGGTTTTCATACCAAAACTACTGCAGTTGCATCAACATACCATGACAACAGGCGGCCAGAAGCCTCCAGCAAGTTCAGAAATTTAATGAGTTTTACTTATTGAATAAAAGTGTCAACATGAGATGGAAGAAAACCAAGTGAAGCTCAAGTCCTCGGTTCAACTCTGCCACGCGGCCCCAGGAGTCCTTGTGCCCAGGGGTCCCACGGCGAGGAGCCTCCCTCACTCTTTGAACTTCCACTCCTGGCGGCACATGGGGCAGTGCTGCTGCACCTGCTGCGCATTCAGCCACTTGAGGATGCAGTGCATGTGGAAGCAGTGGGAGCACTGCCCCCACACCAGGGGACAGTCGTCACCAGGCACCTTACCTGCCAGAGGGGAGAGCGATAGGGAGGGGATCAGCCAGGACAACAGGCGAGAACTTTTCCACCCCACGTCAGAGGAGACAGAAATCAGTATGACCAACCTCCCTTCAGATATGGCCACTCCCACAGAAGATCTGCAGTGACAGGCCCTGAAGTACAAAGAGCCTAGCAGCTCCCTCACAAGAAAGACAGAGCCCCGAGCCTGAAGGCCAGAGGAGAAAGGGCCCCTCTGACCTGGGCTCATCTGTGGACAACTGACCTGTAATGTAATGATAAAGGGGCCAAGGAGACAATCTGAGTAGGGAGCAATTTGTCTTCATCAAGAACAAGGAATGGCCAGGCGGGGTGGCACACGCCTTTAATCCCAGCACTCGGGAGGCAGAGGTAGGAGGATTGCCGTGAGGTCAAGGCCACCCTGAGACTACATAGTGAATTCCAGGTCAGCCTCGACTAGAGTGAGACCCTACCTTGAAAAACCAAACCAAAAAACAAGTGCCCCTGATCTGCAAGGACCTGGAAGCCGCTATAAAGAGCTGACTTGAGAAAGTACAGCAACACTCTTGGTCCTGCCCCACATCAGGGCTGTCCGTCCTGGAACGAAGAAGCTAAACCCCACTGCGTCCAAGTCGTCCTGGGTGCAGCCCTGTCTTCAATACCTGCTCTCCTTCGCAGGGCTTTTCCACTTTGAGCAGAGCTCTGAAATCATCCTTTCCTAATTAGGATTGGAGCTGGGTAGCTCACTCAACAAGGGGTCTCAGCTGGCTCATTTGTGGGGTCATGCGGGGGAAGGCACTGCCTCGTTCTAGAGATGTCCCCACAGGCAGCAGACTCAGATATCTGATGAGGGCGCAAAAGCGCGGAGGATGATTCATGCAGACTGGTGCTTGATGAAATTACTTTTATAACTTAAACACCTCTTGGACTGGGGAGATGGCTCAAAGATTAAAGGCCTGTGAAGGAGAGCAGCTGGCCAGCTGACCTCAGTTAGCCTGAGTTTGAGCCCCACTACCCATGAAAAGCCAGATGCGCAAAGTGGCACTTGTGTCTGGGGTTCATTTGCATTGAAAAAGGTCCTTACCCACCCATTCATTCACTTTCTCTGCTTGCAAGTAAAAGCAAAACACCCCACCTCTTCATAAGCCTGCTGTATCTCCAATAGGTCCTGTTTTAACAAACCCTGAGTTTACTGCACAAGCATAAGACATCGGGTCAGCCACTTAAGATCCTGTCTGGAGCTGGAGATGGCTTAGTGATTGAGGTACTTACCTGCAAAGCCTAATGACGTGGGTTTGATTCCCCAGTACCCACATAAAGCCAGATGTATCTAGAATTTGTTTGCAATGGCAGAAGGCAATTCTCTCTCT
>PVHP010039712.1:0-16200 GCA_004024765.1 Zapus hudsonius | reverse complement strand
ATTTATTGAGTATCTAGTGTGTGCAGGTTGTGTATGTAGCTCACTGAGGAATCTGCACCAGAGGAGATAGCTGTGGGTCTGTCCTCATGGGTTTCACAGCCTAGTGGATTTCCTGCTTTGAAAAGGGACTTTATTAGGAACACTTCTGCTTCCCAGAATCAAGTTCTCAGACTACCCATCAAATGCTAGTATTATTCTTAAATGACAAATATGTGCACGCCACTCAGAACCACTGAGATCGTGTATAAAATGTGTAGATGCAGGCTCTTCCCTGCAGTATCCTTTGAAACAAAAGAACAGAAATAACCCAGTGTCTGGTAAGGAAGCAGACAGAATGGTGATAAAGCATAATGCACCCATAAAAATGTATAAGAAATCTTTCCATGTTCTTTTTAAATATAAAAATATATGCTTCTAAAGTGGAGAGAAAATAGAGCCAGTGTGCTACTTTCTGTATAAAAAAAACAAAATCTATGCATATCTGATTTATATTTTTAAAGCACTAAGGAACACATAAAAATACAAAAAAGTAGTTATTTAAAGGAGTGGGAGGTAAACTTGAAGGAGGAGAGAGATAGGACTAGGAATGAATCTTTTCATTCCTATTCTTAAGTGTATTTTAATCATGGGAGAGTATTACATAGACAATATACCAAATATTTTGTAGAATGTCAGTGAGCAGGACACAATAAACTGGAGCTTTAGTGGTTCATGAGGCTGAACTCTGACTTGCAAGATTAACCAAGAAATTAATGTTGAAGTGAGTTCCCATACAGCCCATGAGGCTTAATAACACTTATGCACACTGGTCCCTTTGGGAGAGCCTAATTCTGCTCTTTCATCTCAGACAGAGATGTTTGTTCTCCTGCAATATATCATACACCTCAGAAAAGGCTTTGGGAGGATGAGCTGTGATGTGTTTCAGCAGCAAAACATCATGCTGTGTTTCTTTTCCTGGGGAGACTATTTCTATTCACCTCAGACAACAGAGGTTTGATGGATCAATGAGTTTGTTGGAATTACTTACAGGAGTATGGGTGACTCGATGGCATCTGCATCAATAAAAATTCCCACCTTAGCATAGGGGACAATTCATGAAGGTCCCATCACTGGGTTTTCCTGCTCAGTTTGCAGACAGCTAATCCACTAGAGGCTCCTTCATCCAGCAGTTATTTCTTTCTTATATAACCTGAGGAAGAAGCCTCTTGAGTCTTCTAAGGTTCTTGAGTTTCTGAGCCATGTAAATTTCTTGTAAGTTTCTTGGGCAACTTTTTCCTTCCAGAAGGGAACCTTTTAAATCTGGACAAAACAGTCAGAAGCACACATCACCATGATGTATTGTGGGACCCTGCTGAGAGGCACGGAGGACACAGGGTTAAAGGAAAGTTGAGACTGCCCTGAAACCCTGATTATCTCATCCTGAGACCAGCAAGAGCTGTCTCCTTCTCTCTTCAAACCTCCAGCCATCTGGTGGGCCCCAGCAAACCCTGATAATACCAGGCACTTCAAGGCCTGAGTTTATTGGAGTTCACATAAATCAGCTATAAGGTGATAACAAGGCCCAGGCAACAAAAAGTCCTTCCAGTTTTTCTATGCAGCTGGCCCCTGCCAATCCTTTCATGAAACATCCACAGGCCACCCTGCCCCAGTCAATCCCCTGGCCACTTATGCCCCTGCCTCTCCTTTTTCCTTTTAAATAAAAGCAACCTTTCTTCACCTAATAAATGAGCTTTTCATTGCAAGTGTCTCCTGGGTGGCTATTCCCATCGGCTCACCTCTTTCTCAAGATTCTGTCCACCCAGCTGTATGGATGAACAGGGGTGTTAGTGTACAATGACTCCCGCCAAGTAATCCAAGACCACAATGTATTCTCTTCCCTGTGCCCAGCCTCCCTAGGGGAAGATATAGGTAATTCATCACTGAATAGTTCCAGAGCTCCATGGACACTGCCTTCAGAGCAAAGAACTTCCACTTTCTAATAAATCTCCCATCTTAAATCAAGTCATTAATGTCCTTAGCAACAGTTTGGAAGCAACCTACTTCCTCAACTTTTGTAGACATCATCCATGCTTCTATATTCCTTCACATGATGGAGAGTATGTATGTTCTTTCTCACCAAAGAATGTATGCTGTAGTGGTTTAAAATTGTGATGTTTAGAGTAGGATAAATAAAGATTTTTTTTAAAAAAAGAACTGAAATTAAATATGACTTCAAAAATTCTGTGGAAATCTTAGCAAATCTTTGCATAGTTAACTCTAAAATCTAAGCAAAAATCTAAGTTCACTTCCTGCATGGTAGAGGTCCTTCCTTGCATCTCCTAGGCACTGACAAAACTTAAGATTTCCTGCACAATCCATTATAACTAATTTTATTTCCATATGAAATTTATAAAATTGGAATGTATATTATGTGCTGAGTTGTGTCTAATTTCTACTACTTAATATGTTTGTGAGATTCAAATGCTATATGTGTAATCAAATTTTTTTTTATTTCCAGTGTTTAGATTTCCAAATGTATAGATATACAACTGTATAGATATTCCAAAGATAATTGAAAATGATTTTTAAATTTCTGATTATAGGCTATATCGTTATAGTTTGGGTGAAATAAAGGTGCTATGGATTTCGTGTATATATATATATATATATATATATATATATATATATTCAGTCACAGTTTGTTACTTATCATTGGCATGGCCTTGAAAAGATGACTTGACATATATCTGGCACAATTTCCTCATCTAAGAAATTGGGTTATTTTATAAGACAGAATATATTTTAAGGGCTTACCTCTATGCCTGACACATAGGAAGAATACAGTAAGTGTGTTGCAATGACCTTCAGCCCCAGGTTAAGAGATCTCTAGTCTGATATAGAATAAGGTGAACATTTCAGAAAGAAAACATATTAAGTAAACCTTATCAGCATCTTCAGATCACTTGCAATAAAGAGAGGTGCAATATTCCCATGAGTAACATGGAAACTTCTTTCATTTTCTTAAAATAAACTAAGGAGCAATAGCTCCCCCGTGCATTCATGAATATGCTTCCCATTTGAACTATATATGTAGCCAAAGTGCCGTACAGTCATTTAAGCCACATTAGGATCCTCTCTTGTAATTAGGCTGCATCTAATTAGGCCTGTAATTGCAGAGCAAGGACAAATTGGCTCAGCCAAGATGCCTTCAGCTGGGAGTATGACCACAGGCAGGCTCAGAATCCAGCGTCTCCCTCTCTTTGTAGCCCTTAAACATTCTCACAGTACATGGTCCTCTGTTCTAATCAAAAAATAAGAGCAGATGGGAGCTCTGCTGCACTCAGCCTGGTCTGGCTCCTAGAGGAAAGGTGCAGATCTGCTCAGCTACATAAAAACAGAGACTCTGGAAATAAAGTAGTTACTCTTTAGAGCATCATTTCTCATAACCTTCCTAAAAGTAGTTATTCTTTGTATATCCATCCTAAAGATTTACTATTTCTTTTAAAGAGAAGGCAACTTGGTTTGAAAGGAGTTTAACCAATGACAGTTCACATACTGGTGTAGGTGGGGTGTAAAGCAGGGCTTTAAGTGCAAGGCTCACCCACTCAGCCACCTTGCTCTACTTCTTCCATTTTCTTTTCTTAGTACTTTATTTACTAATTTGAGAGGGGTATCAGGACTCCTGATACTGCAAATGAATGACAGAAGCAGGTGCCACTTTGTGTATCTGGATTGACATGAGTACTGGAGAATTGAACCAAGGCCTTCAGATCTTGCAAGTAAGTGCCTTTAACCACTGAGCCATCTTTCAGGGTTTGAGAGGGATATGTCATTCAAGCATTCCTCTCTTTCCTTTTCTAGTGGCACACAGTAAAACCAGACTGACTGGTCTGGTGGGAAAGCCATAGAGAAGGCTTATTAAGGGATGAGGTTATTTTGAGGTCCCATTAATACATGAGTTGCTCAACACAAAACCATTATAAGCTATAATAGTAATTTCTTTCCAAGGTGCCATTCAGAATTCAAAGTAGAGTTCAGGGGCAAAATGTGTTCCATTGAAAATGAGCATTACATGTGCAGGGGGAAAATAAGGGGCCTCCCTTACCCTAATTCTAATACATCTTCTCAGGAATGTAATTTAGACTTTTGGTTTCACCATTAACTATATCAATGGGATTAATGATTTCATTTCAGCAGAGAATATAAAATACTTAAGGGACTATTTTAGCCAAATGGCACATTATTAGTAGCAATAAGAGGTGGAATTATTTAGTGTTGATATGGCCCTTTATTTGCACAGAGTGTTTGATGGCTTCCTTACACACATATTATACCGCTAATGGTCATTTTGAGCTCTTCCATTTGTTATGCTTGTATGTTATTTGCATCATTTAAATATTTGTGGTACTAAGTAAAATGAATGCCACTGGAAGGCTGCCGCTGCCTGGCTTTTGCAGTTGGTTTGGGGCTTCTTGTATTCATGCAATGTTCACCTCCTTTGCTGTGGATCCTAAACCCAAGTGTCCTTGACCATTGAATTCTGCTTGGGGAAGTGTCTCTGATTGCATCTGCAAATTGTGTTCTGGGCTTTGCATCTATTGTTATCCAATGATTTTAAGTTATATTTCATGTAAATATACTGAACTTTCATTAATCAAATCCCAACTGCAAATTTATCTGGGATACTGCAAAATTAACTCTGATGCTGTAATTCCCTATTTGGGGTGCACAGCCTTGAATTTAGGGGAGGATAATTTCTGGAACTTTCCTATCAGAACTGGCCAAACTGCTTCTAGGAACAGAACCTGAGAATAGGGAGAGCTAACTCCTGGTCTACCCAGCCCAGGAGTGGATAGCTGCCTCTAACAGCAGCCTGAGGAAAATAAATAAGAGTTTATTTTGAGCCATAGTATACCTGCTGCATCTGTTGTCACCGCTGCTCTGATGTTTCTGCAGCTGTGTCTTCTACATACAGGTGTTCATTGGCATTGTTATTAAACAGCCAAAAACCAGTAATAGGAGGATAAATAGTACATTGTATGAGCAAAGGGTAAGGAACTTGAACCTTGAATAATCCTTAAACATTTGTTAAAGAACTTAGGGGTATGGCCTGCTGGAATCTACTGATCTAGGACACACATACACTGATCCCAAGAGGAATCACATTAGTATCACCTGTGTCTGCAACAGATATGTGGGCCCTTAGTTACTGACTTCACTGTCTTAACCGCTATGATCAGCACTATCTATGCATATATGTTTGCTCTGAGTTCAGAGTTCATTCAGGTCACTGTGAAAGTTGGAGAAAGAGCATAACTTAAGATCAATTAGTTTCTATAACATTGCCTGTTAATATTGGCCTTCTGTGTACCACGGCAGAGAAAACCTAGTCACATTGCTTTAAGTGAGTGGATTACAAGCAAGGAAGTTAGCATCTCACAGCAATAATCTCAGAGAAGTTATCTGTAAGGTTCATAAGAAATATCCCCACAGTTCTT
Organism: Zapus hudsonius; assembly: GCA_004024765.1. NCBI lineage: Eukaryota > Metazoa > Chordata > Mammalia > Rodentia > Dipodidae > Zapus > Zapus hudsonius. The sequence goes on along the minus strand of PVHP010039712.1, from coordinate 10,723 downwards.
TCCCATAGTTCATTCCCATATTTCATTCATATAATTTATTCCCACAATTCATCCCCACAAATCATCCCCACTGTGGGTTGTTATTTTCCACCACTTTCTGATGATTCCATTCCTGATGCTACGATGTTTTGTGAGCTGGATGTTAATGGCTGTGGTGGTGGTGGTAGTGAACAAAACAAATCTTTTTAGTACTTAAATTTGAAGCCCATCAATAAGTACTTTAACTGTATAGTGACTGCTTCTCAAAGATTCCTGTGAAATTAGTATTATTCCCATTTTAAAGATGCCCTGGTCACTCAGCCAGCCAGTGCTCCCCTGACATCATACCATGGTCATCCGACTATACCATGTCCTTACTACCATATGTATCGTTACCTGCTTCAGATGCTTTGTGTCATGCATCCTAAACGAATTATGTGCTGGCTTTCAAAAATAGCTGCATACAGCTTAGTTTTATCCACATTATGTTCTGTTTAAGAAAAGTTGGGGAAATTGAATTGCCTTGATGCAGAAAGAACCAGAGAAATATTCTCAGCCCTTGTGTCATCTCTTTCCTTTGACTTTACCCATTTTTCCCTTTTGGAATGATGACCTGGCTTCATTTCCTGATTCTCCCTTTTAGAATAAAATTTAATCTTCTGCATTTTATGATCAAGCTCTTTCTGTATAGTACAACAGCAGTACAAGGGACCTTGGAGACACAAATGGACCAGCGTGAAAATGAAATTGCATCTGGCAAGGAGCTCTGTATTCTTCATAAGAAATGTGAACTCCTCTAAATCTTGGGAGAGTTGAAAAATGCATCAAGTCTATTCTCACTTCTGTACTCTTTACCTCTGCCCCCAATATCCCCAGATACTCTGCTCAGGTAGGTAAGTGACATGCATGGCTATTGATTCATATAGGATTGTGGTGGCTTGAATCGAAGTGGCCCCATCGTCTCAGGTACTTGTGTTTAAGTTTCCTACTTGGTCTTCAGCAGACAGAGCCTTGCTGAAGTAGGTATAACACTGAAGGTGGGTCTGGAGTCTAGCCCTATTGTGCGTGTTCAGAGACAGCTTGTTCTTGCTGGTGAGGGCTATTGTTTCTCTACTATAGATGAAGTGAGCCAGCTTCCTCTGTCATAATAAAGCTTCCCCTGGAATCTGTGAACCTGAAATAAATGCTTTCCTCCTATCAGATGTAACAGGTAACTTTAACAGGGATGGTGGTGATGTAATGAGGCCCTGGAAAGCCCCCATTCTCTCTCGCTCTCTGTCTGTCTGCCCCTCTCTCTCAAATAAATAAGTAAATAAATAAACAAAATGTTTAAGAAAACAGCAGAACATAAAAGAATGTTCCAAAACTTTGAAAGCACAGCTCAAGCAACAACAATGTTGCTTCCACCTTTCTCTGGCTGAGTGTCTTTAATTCTCCAACTTCCTCCAAAGCAATTTCCAGATGTCACTGTCACCTTGCTCGTGAGATGAAGACCTCGTGGTTTTGAGTTCTTTCTTTTTTATCCCGATTAAAAGGTTAAAAAAGAGTACTGTGTGTAAGGAGTAGTCACAGTGATCTGGAGTTTAATGTCACTGGAATGATGGTATAATGTATATCCCTCAAAGAGGAGAGGTGACTCTCTACTAGGTCTCCAATCATCCCTGCAGATGTAGTTATAATCGTCACTTTGCTGTCTGTCTTCCATACAAAACACCAGTTGAGATGGTCTGTGACCTTTTTCAGGACCTTGGGTGGCTGCCAATTTTAGCATTGAGTCAAATCTAATTGGCTTTTCTCTGACGGATTTAAATTCCACTAAATCCTGGGAAAAGAGCAAAGAGTACCTGAAAAGCCTGAGCATGCACTGATTTGCCTCCCTCCAAAGACACCTGAGTGACAAGTTTCAGCAGAGGAGGGTGTGATGGTTAAGTTTTGTTATCAACTTGACCATTTTAGTCATCATGGGTGGGTCTCTGATGTTGTTTATAGGAAGGCAGCCCTCTCAGTAGGAGGCAAGATGTAAGGAGGCTCAGGGAAACTAGAAATGAACATCCTTTCCTGGGAGGGCAGTGCAGGAAGGAAATTCCAGAGACACAGGAAGCCAACAAGTTTGGGATAAGGTTGAAAGACCCCACCCTAAGACTATATAAAGGGAAAAGATTATCTCCCTCCTCCTGCCTCCCTGCCTACCTGGCTGCTGGTGCTTGTCATGAATCTCTTTGTGGGCACTGGGATGAAGCTTCCTCAGCCTTCCAGCCTGGACTGAAGACAAGCCACTTCCCAGGAAGCCTTTAAGCCTTCAGTTCTAGATTGGGACTGCTGAGGCATCCAGCCAGGTGGACTCAGCAGGTACCCAGAAAGTACGGTTTCTTGACTCTTGGGCTTGCAGACTGCAATTGTGGGACTGACATGAGATAATTTAATAAATCTTTTTTTAACTACAATTCATTCTGTTGGTTCTGTTCTTCTAGAGAACCCTGACTAATACAAAGGCTTTAGTGCATTGAAGCTCCTAAATCTGCACTAACCTTTGCTGTCCCCATATATGAAGTGAGACACACTTCCCCTTTAACACTGATGTCATGTTGAACTATGTTCTCTGCATTATAAATACATCAGCTTCTTCTTGGCTGATAGCCAAGCTTCTTGAAAACAGACATAGGTTTTTTTTTTTTTACTTCATCCTGTGTCTGATTCAGAGTTTAGGGTAACATGGTCAGGTATCGGGTTAAACAAAATCATAATAGGTTAGTCAAACCATTTTCAGTTATGCCCAATGAGAGATAATTGGTGTTATTGGAAACTCTCCGGATTGCATTGATTTTCCCATCTGAGCTGAAAACCTTGGGGACACTTTTCATTAAACCACTCTATTAGCTATGAGAAAGTCCCCCAGGAAAAATTATATTAGTCACAAGTTCTTTATATGTTTCAATGTTATTTTCCTGCAAGACATGACCTTGGGTTTAAGTAATTTTTGACTTGTTTAAGTACCTCCATGTGTCCCTACTCTGGTTGTGCAAAAAAGAGACCCAGCTGAGGGCGAGTAGAAACTGGAAGACAGGCACACTCCACTGGCCAAATTGTGTACTTCAAAAGAGGGATCCCTTTCTCTAGTTTCTCACATTGTGATGAGCCCACTAGTATGTGCAAGCCCTAGGCCTAATAAATACCATTTGTTTGCATGAAATCTGTACAAGTCACAGCAATGGATATGGAGAGGGAAGACAAAGATGTTCATTTTGTTTTGGGACTGGAATTGATGATACCAGTATCATGAAACTCACTAGAGGCTGGGACAAACATAGATATAAAGGCAAGGTGTGTGTGTGTGTGTGTGTGTGTGTGTGTGTGTGTGTGTGTGTACTTTGAATAACACCAACTTGGACTCATTGTCCAGATGACTCTAATCACCTTCCTCATTCCAAGTGAGAGAGGAAGAAAAAAATGGAAATGCTAATAAAATCTACCTAAAAAGTTTATTGTGATGATTAAATGAGATTCAGGGCATGTATCATATTATCTAAAGTATAACTAACATAATAACATCACCAGTTTATACTAATCTGAAATGAAAAACCTTTGTCCAGCAAACCTGGACATATGACATCCTTTTTTTTTAATGTCTCACATAATACCAAATTTAATTTAATTGGAGCTACCAAAAAAATATTTCCAGGACTTTCCCAAAGTCCAGTTCTGCCCTGTGCGGAGCTGCCCTTCTTAAAGAGCCAAGCTGAGCATGGAATGATTCACAAAACCAGTCCCTGATGAAGTCAGAGCCTGAATGAGCAAGGTCAAATCTGATCACAGAATAATTCAGAGTGTGTCCCTGTAGAGATGCCCCTTGGCTGAGCTTTCCCAAGAAAAGGATATTTCACTCATAATTGTAACATTACCATCATCCACCAGTGAATTCCAAGATAAATATCAGAGAGGTTTTGTTTGAAAAGCTTTTCATTGTGGGAAAAGCTAATTTCACCAGAATAAGGGGATTATAGTGACAAAATATATAAAAAAATACCTCTTTCCTACCTGGATCAACTGAAACATGACTCTCTTAGGGAATGACATCAGAAGCCTAAGGAGGATTTTTTTTTCAAGTGAAATTACTGTAAAAGGAAAAGCAAGAATCTATTTGAGATAAATTCATTCTTATAACCACACTCAAGTTTCATGGCCTTTTGGTGATATGGGAAAAGGTCATCAGGAAGGCTTTTACACATGTTGTTAAAGACTGCAATCTAAACGATGACTTAAAGAAATAAAGTTCTTCATAATGCCTGAGGAGTCATGAAGCACTAGGTACACCGACTATATATAGGGCTGGGGAGATGGCTCTTCATTAAAGGCATTTGCTTGCAAGTTTACCAACTGTAATTCTTTTCTTTTTTTCTTTGTTTCATTTTTAAAGGTGGGGTCTGACCTGGAATTCACTATGTAGTCTCCAGCTGGCCTCGAACTCACTACAATCCTCCTACCACTGCCCCCCCAAGTGCTGGGATTAAAGGTGTGTACCACCATGCCTTGCACCAGCCACAGTTCCTCTCAGTGCTCACAAAATGGCACTTGAGTCTGTAATCCGAATGCTCCTATGGCAATGGGAGACGGAGCCAGAAGAATCCAGATGCTTGCAAGTAGCGAGAGACCCTATCTCAAAAGGAAGTGAAAGGAAAGGAGAAATGCCTCAATATTGTCCTCTGATCATGGCACGTGTGCCCCCCACACACACACACAAATAAATAATAAAGACAGGAAAAAAATGGGCCAAAACTGTGGCACAAGAGTTTTCTTTATAAACATGTAATTACTTTGGGAGAAAAAAATCACTATTTGTGAAAAATAATAATAGAAGAGGAGACTACTCAGTCTTTAAAGACACTTGCAGGCAAAGCCTACCAACCCAAGTTAGATTCCCCAGCACCCACATAAAGCCAGACACAAAATGGCACATGGCTCTGGGATTCCAACCTGCCTACAACTATGGGAGGCAGAAAACCAGAAGAATCCAAACCTCATGTATCACTGCCCATCACCCGCGGAGAGCAGTGATCACACAAATACACACACACACCGCTTGTGGGTTAACGAACGTGTGTTCTCTATTGCTCTCTCAGATCTCATTCCTCATACCTCTTGCAGATATGCTACAGAATATATAGAGAGAGCTCCTTGCCAATCAGGGAGCTATTTATTGGTCTATGATAAGAACCTGTGGGCATGATGTGCAAATAGACAATCAGGACTACCTACTGAAACTCATTAAGTCAAGCCCCTCTTGGCAGGCTGTCAGGTACCATCCAAAACTAAGCCAGGGTGTGTCTCCAAAGACCCCCAAAGGCTTTCGCCCCCGACACTCATGAGCCAGTTTGACTGGCATTCCCTTGAAGCAGCAAGAGACCCTATCTCATAAGGTAGAAGAGGAGCACAGACACCCCAAGGTTATCCTCAGATCTGTACACATACACATCATATATGCACACATATACCCACATAAACAACCATTCTTACACACACATGCATACACATGCCAATAACTAAATGAAAATTGCAATTATAAAAAATAATAAATTCTATAGTGCTTTACATACTGACTTCCATTCTTTTTGTTAAATCCATGAGACCTTTCAAGAACCTTCTAATCTTCTTAGCATGAGAGTAAAGACCTATGGGTGATTGCTTCTTTGAACAAAAGAGACCAGGTAAGGAAGTGGCCTTTTGGTTAAACACAGGTAAAAAAGGAGAAGCAGGACCCCAACAGGACAGATGAATCCACAAAGAGAAAAATTCTGGACAGGTGCAAAGGATAAAAAGAATGTGAGCGTTATGTCCCCCAAATAGAATCTGGTTCAAATTCCAATGCCTTCATTTGCCAGCAGTATGTCCTTTGGTACAGAGTGACATCTTTCTGAGCCTCCAGTCTTCTATCTATGAATCATGGATAATGGAATCTAAGTGAACTGTCACAGGAAGGATTGTCTGTCTCCATTGCAACCAAGATCTGGGTCTTTTGTCTAGGCCTGGGGCTCTGAGTTTGTGACTCATTGGACGTTTTCCAAATACCAGCTCAAAGCAGACCTTCCTCATTTGGCTATGATTTTGCCAAAGATCCCATTCTCCTTGTCCTGATGATCCAACCCCAATCACTGTGAGAAACAACTTATTTTGCAGAAATAGTTTTGTTTCAATGTAACTCATTATGGACAATAAAAAAATGGAAAAAAAGAAATAGTTTTGTTTTACTTTAGTTATAAACTCCATTTTCATTTTCAGTCTAATTAATCCAGAAGAAATGGACGACTGTTTCCAATCTAGTTGCCCTTGTTCATGAGGAGCGACTGTTACAAAACGCTCTGCAGATCCCTAAAACTACACGTACTGCCAAGCTTTCCATATACATTTTCCTATGCATATAACTCTATGATGAAGTTTAATCTATAAATTAAAAAGAATCATGACATAAAAATTATAACAATGTCTATTTTAAAAATTATCTTAGGGCTGGAGAGATGGCTCAGCAGTTAAGTTACTTGGCTGTAAAGCAGAAGGACATGAGTTTGATTTCCCAGTAACCACGTAAAGCCAGATTCACAAGGTGCTGGATGAGCCTGAATCTGGAGTGTGTTTGCAATGGCTGGAGACCCTGATGCTCCCGTTCATTCTCTCTCTCTCTTTCTCTCTCGCTCTCATAAATAAATAAACTATATTAAAGTTATTTTTAAATTTATTTCTGGAATTTTCCATTTAATACTTTTGGGCCAACATAACTTAAACAAAGTAACCGAAAGCCAAACTATAGTTAAGGACAAAATATTGTATTTTTTCACTCAATTAAACTTGAGTTTTTGTTTAAAAAAAAACTTGGAAAGACTTCCATGGCAACATTTGTACTGAGAAGAGCAAATGTTCTTGCACATAGTGAAACGCTTCCAGGATGACTTACTATTCCAAGCCCATGTTATACTCTCTTATAGTCCATACTCTCCAAAGCACATTTTAATCAGTACTGCACTGAATCTCAGGGCAGTGGGGTTATTATTTCCACTTTACATACTAGGAAAGGTGAGTTCAGAGAGGTGGTGACTCACCAACTATAGAAGTGGCATTAGAATTGGGGCTGCTAAGTACCAGTTATATGTGCCTCATATGACATCATCATGTTGTGACCTTTTAGTGATCTTCCCCCTCATATGTAATAATAACATTATTGGATAAGGTAACAAGATATCTTCAAAATTCTTTGTACCTAACTTTCTTCTGCTAGTTCCCTTGGGAATTCTACTACCATAAAATATGCTTCAGTGTCATATTTTATTAAGTTTAAATAAGTTTATTAGAGGAAGAATTCAACCAAAACGATCCTAATTGGCTGGAAATAGAAAAAGAATAACCTCTTTTAACTCCTATTGTTAGAGGAACTCATGGTACCTGCATAGCCACAAACTAAAGATACTGGTTTACACATACGGTGAATCTAATTTCCCCCTCCCCACATAAAAACATTCTTCTTAAGTAACAGTGCTTATGGTAGAGAAAGATGGAGGATCCTGAGGGCAAAAAAACAATGTGCCATTATCAGATACACCAAAGAAAATAATTTATTTAAATATATCTGGTTGCCTTTCCAATCAAAGTAATAAAAAGTAAAGATATCATAAATGTTCTCAGCCAAAATCATCAAGATTCATACATCCTTGATCGCCCTGCCTCCAGGCCTTATAAAACATTATCCTGAAAAGCCTAAATGCTCTAAGAAGGACTTTCTCCCTTATACCTTTTGCTGTATGATCATATCTATATCTTTAAATAATAATTAAAGTTTTTTGTTTTAGACCTTGTCCAATTCAGGTCAGTGGTGAGTAGATGGTGGACATGATAGAAATTCACTACTCTGGATGGAGTTCCAGGCTTGAAACCTGGCTATCCTGTGAGATTTCATAAGGGTAGATTTTAAATCTGTAAAGGATACTACAACCTTATTAACATGTACACGTGTTTAATTGCACAATAACACAGACAGATAGAAAACCCACGCAAAGGTAACATTCTTTTTTTTTTCATTTTCTTCCTCTGAATTTTTAATTGCCAGATTAATAGATATATTTTAATAAATATATAACCAACTGAAAAAAGAAAGCATTCACAAATTTAGAAGGTAACATTATTTTGATGTTCACAAAAAAAGCTGCTTCAGTCACCCAGGGAGCTCTTATGTCCCAACATGAAAACTTCCCAGCTCTATTCACTAACGAAGGGCTCTGGGTGAAATGTTTCCCGATAATGCTTTGTTAACCAGTATTCTGACTTTAAGTTACAAATGTGAATCCGGTAATTCACATCCCAGTTAATTCTTACTTTTCACACATTTAAACTTATTACCATTCAGTTAGTATAAACACAAACTGAACTTTAATCAGCAACCTCAGATTTGGAAATCTGCTAAGTATAGATTCCATGGCCTCTAGGAAGAATGCCACTCTTCGTTTTCCTTCTATTTTTTGTGCCTTTCCTCAGTCCACTGCTTGTCGTAAAAAGAAAGCGCAGTCGCGCACATTGCAAATATGTTGTGTTTGATCTGTCATCTTGAGATATTTTACTAGCTTATCACTTAAAGCCTTGAACCCTGTGTATGTGTCTGGAAAACTTCATCACTCTGTCAGTCATGTGTCCTGCTTCTTGTACAAATATTCCACATGCTTCAGATAAGTGATATGAAACCTCATCATAGGTCTAAGGGAAAACATGTCATTTTTTAGTGTGCATGTGGGCTAGATTGTTGAAAAAAATGCTAGGGATAGAAGAGAGTGAACTGTTGATTATTAAGGCTAGCAACCATAGTTGTTACATAGATAGTTATAGAGCTTGTATAAGGGGAGATGAACTCTACAGACAAAACCATGATGAAAATGAAAGATGATGGGTGATCATGCAATGTCATGGGTAATCGCTGTTGGTCATTGGAGAACCAAATTCTTAAGGAGGGTGATGAATAAAACGAGCAAGTAGGATTTAGCCAGAACGAGGCATATAACACTGTTAGGTTAGGGTTGAGGGGAGTAAGAGCAGGAGAAAATTTTGATAAAGATATTATGTATTTGTAGTCTGTTCCTCTTTAAATTTTTGTTTAGAGATAAACTCAATTATGTGAATTACACGGAGCCCTCCTTTTTTATGTAGTTGTGATTGACATTTATTATTCAGTTTGTCCAGACTACCTTCTTCCAGGAAAAGCATCCTTATGCTTACTGAATGTTTCATCTCTTCACTAAATTATTTATATGTTTTCTAAATAGACACAATTTGTTCAAGATGCCATGTCCTTCTGTCCACATTTGATTGGTTCATAAATGCTGCTCCATTTTATATTTTCTCCTGGAGTTTTGAACCAACAAGCAAGAAGAACAGTAAGATTGTCTCTCTTGGTACAAAAGTCATAAAATATAAACCCGGTATGATCATGGCAGCCATAGAGAAAAAGTCCCAACTTGACTGAGAGGGAAATAAACATGAGGAAATGAAAACATCCCACTGGTCTCCTGGCTCTGCTCTTATGGGAATACAGTCACAGCCTTGCTCTTAAGGTTTTAATCTGATAATTTCTTATGCAAACATGTAAATATTGAAAGAATTGTGCACTGTAGAGAATGCAGTTGTAATTTTGATGTAGTTGTCGGTTATATCTATTCCTCTATTACCCTTAAAATTGTCTTGAATTTCTGTGTGTTTTGACTTAAGATGCAAACATGATTACAGAATACTCCTACACAGTCTGGCATACATATCAGAAAGTGGATTTCAACTGTCGTGCTTTGTTGAGGTAAAATTTTCACATTGTGAGATGAACAAGTTTTCAGGGTGACATTTAATGAGTGTCAACAAATGCATACATTTCTATAACTCAAACCCACATCAAGATACATAGGATTTTCTTCAAATGAGTTTTTTTTCTATTTGAAACTTTTCTAGCTCATTTTCACTTGCAATCAAAGAGGTCATAGCCATACTTGAACAAATTCAAAGCTAAATTAGGAATTGAACCCCAACATCTGGAACCATCGGTGCCTGTTTGCAAATTAAGATGTCTGTTTTTTTTAATGCAGATTCATCATAATCTTGGGGACTGGAAAGAATATGGTTGGATGTCTCCTCATGTCAAATGCCTTTTTATGGTTATATGCACACATACACATGGACCTTCAGCCTGACACATAGCTGTACTTTGCCTTAACACTTCCTTTCTACCACTTCCTAGACAGCATCCTTTCTGCTGTGGTTTTATTACCATCCAAGGCATCCTGGGTGCTAACCGAGGAAACATGTCTCTCCTACAATATCCTACACAGAGGAGAATGTTTTTGGGGTGGGAGGATACCTGTTGTGGAGATGTTTGTGAGAATGAAACAGAAGGTGCTAAGAAGTACAAGATGCTTGTTTATCTCAAATCAGCAGAACAAGAAAAGATAAATTGCTGACTGGATCATGAATACATTTTTTGATTACAGTCAACTCAGATGCTGAATAAGGTTCCCTGGGACATGGTAAATAGGTATGTATGCATTATATGAGAGACATGAAGTCAGAATTCAGCAGCAGAGAGTGTTCTGCCTGGACAGGTCTGATGGTACCACAAGGCCTCTACAAATACGTGAGGTCTTTCTAAGGCGAGGCACAGATATCTAGAGGCACAAAACAGAGAAATGAAGACTCACTTCAGATGACCAGGAAATTGTCCAAAGTAAGGAGC